>ML120456.1:0-25248 GCA_003788595.2 Choiromyces venosus 120613-1
TTTTGCCAATTGATTCTTGGGTTGTGGTTTTTTAACCAGGTCATACCAAGGATGACTTCGTGTTTGACAAGGTTTGCCACTAGGAAAGTTGCTTTCTCTTTGTGGCTTCCGATGTCCATAGGGATCTCTGTGACATGGGTAATTGGTCCCGCATCTGATACCGTTCCATCTACCATGTATATATCTCTTGGTTTTTCGATTTTCGTCAAGGGTAGTTGATGATTTATAGCGAAGTTGCGGTCTATAAAATCTTCAGTTGCCCCCAAGTCGATCATTGCATTTGTCGGTATTTGTTGTTGCTTGTTGTGTAGTTGTACTTTGACCATTATATGGTCCGATTCGAGGTTTCTTAGTTCCTTGTTGATTATTGCAGTGTTGAGGTATGCTATCTTGATGTTTCTTGTTTTGTCGTCCCCTGGCCCATCCTTTCCTGGGGACGTCTTCCCTTTTTTGATGGGTTTCGTTCTGTTGTCCCCAGGACCACCTATTCCTGGGGACTTTCGTCGTTTAAAGCTTCTTCTTGTTCTTTTTCGACGTTCAGTTCTCGAATCTTTGGTTCCTTGACGTTGGCCTTCTTGACTCTACAGTCTTTTGCCATGTGTCCTTTTCTTCCACACTGATAGCATAGTCCTTCTTTCATGCGTTTTCGATATTCTTCCTGGGGTAGTCTCTGGTACCTCCTTCGATTTGTAGCGTCCAGATCCATGGGATCACCTTGCGGAATTTCCTTGGGCGTTGTTCTAAAAGTACCGTCTTGGTTCCTTGGGGTGCCAGATATTTCTGTTTTTACTTTCTTGGTCTGGCGCAGATGTTTGAGTGTGGCTAGTCGAATTTCTTTTTCCATAGCCCATACTGCTAATTCGGGTGCTGCTGTGATCGTTTTATCGTAGTGATCAAATTCTTCTTGCAGTTTTGGGTTCATTCCTGCATATAGCCATTCTCCTGCTGTGGTATCGTCTAATTCTGCTTCTGTCAAGGCCAGTTGGAACTTGTTCCAGTATTCCGTCATAGTCTGGTTTCCTTGGTTCATATTTTTGAGTTGTATTCTCGCGGCTCCCCTCGGGTCAATTTCCCCAAACTGGTTTCTAATTGCTTCTTTGAATTCCTCCCAGTTGTTCCAAGGTGCGGTCCTTATTCCTTCCGTATAGGGTGTAAGCCATGAACTTGCCTCTTTTCGTAGCAAGCTGGATACATAAGTAATTTTCTCTTCATTGTGTCCTTCTGCCCATCCTACTGCTTGAAAGTAGATTTGCAGTTCCGCTAGCCAGTTCCTGAGTTCTTTTCTATCACCTGTGTAGGTGCTTGGTGGTTTAACCTTCGGTTTTGGAACGTTCATGGCTTGTAATATCTGTGCCAGCTGTCCAAGCGGTTCCCCATCTCCCGGCAGTGGGTTTACAGCCTGTCCCGCTGCTTGTCCTTGGCCCGACATTCTTTCTTCTCTTTCTTCTTCGTCGCTCGAAGATTCAGATGGTGATCTTTCTTCTGATGTAACTGGACTCGGTGTTCTCCCTCTTTCCGAGGCTGTTCTTGCAAGTTCTTGTGCAACCTCTGGGAGTTCTAAGGATCGGTCTTTGTATTCAAAATCCATGTTGTCGTTGGGTGTTGCTTTGTGACGCAACCAAATGTTACGATCCACTATATGATCTCTCCTTTCTTATATCTTGCAACAGGTAACAACACTATTGTTAGCTTTCTTATAGGGATAGTACTTACCTATCTCCTATTGTATTCTCCTTCCTTCGAGAATTCTGATACTAGTTCTCTTACGCTATGTCTTAGCTATTGACCGTTGCCAATACTAAGTCCTTATAGCGTTAACTAGTATTCGTTCTGTCTCTTCTTCGTGTTGGTTGGTCTTTGTTTGTAAAGAGCGTAAAGGTGTTTTATTGATAACTTATAAGATAGGAAATAACTTAGGTGGTTGCGTGAAGAACTAACTATCAGGTCCTACTGACCTCCTTATATAGTTCTTCCAGCAACCCGCTTACAAATCAAATGAGTCACAACTGTGACTCATGCATTCGCGTAATATATAACCTCATGACCATACTTGGTCATGCGTGAAAGTCCCATGACCTTAAGGGGGTCATGTGCGAAACCTCATGACTCGTATAAACGAAGTCATGCCTCTTAATCCTCATGACTCATAGGCGCACCTATGAGTCAATGCTCAACATACCAATCAAATTCAAACATAAACAACTGTGACTCACAACTGTGAGTCATGTGAAACCCTATGACTCGTACCTGAGTCATAGTGTAAAACATATCATTGTATGACTCAACTGAGTCATGTGAAAAACTTTTAACAAATGAAATACTATGACATATAATTGTATGTCATGTGAAACCATTACAAACCATGCCAGGTTTGTAATAGGAAAGAATAGAAAATATAAGAGAGTTAAATACATAAAAATTTAATGAAGTAAGACTCTGAAGAATTACCAAAAAGTACAAGTAGGTAACACAGTCAGGAACAGAAGGGGATGGGTTTTGAGAGGAGAAAAACAAACAAATCATGGAGTATAATACATAGAGAAAGCTTGGAAAACTATGAAAGAAGCATCAATATTGTAATTGGGAGTTTGCTGAAGAGTTAGTTAAGTGAAGTACTGGTGAATAGTTTAATTAGTTTATGTATCAGAAAGAAGTTTTAAATCCTTTAGTTTATCTATTTTTCCAACTTGAACTTGAAGCCCTCAGCCAGAAACATCAAATGCCTATTTGGTTAATTGAAGACAATGCAGGCAACCATACCCATGCAGTACAAGATACACAAGAGGCTGAAGCTTGTAGGATATGTCAATTACTACATAAAGACTTACCCATTTATAGACTTACAGTCTGGCCAGCAAACTCACCCAATATCGATAAAATCAAACCCCTTTGGCCTGTGCTCAAAGACTTTATAGCTAAATACCAAATGGTTAAGAGGGCAAGGCCAGAAAGAGATTGAGAGATATAAGGATATCATAGGGAAGGAATGGGTTATTCCACAGGAGGTTATTGATAGGTACTACTGAAGCTTTCATCTAAATTTACATCTAAAGGAAAATAGTGGGAAAAATAACTCTATCTCAACTCTCTTGTCATTTTCTTTTGCTTTTCAGGAATTATGTGGGCATTCGCAAGATATATGTAATTTTTCATTGATAATACATTTGATTGTGCATTTCTGTCCAAGTCCTGGCTATTGATATCCTGGAAGCCGGAGTGAGCCTCAAAGGTACCGCGCTATCGGCTAGCGGAGGCATTCTTGGCAAAGACGCGCGAGTAGTTATCCGGTCTTTGTTCTTCACTAACAATGCACTATACTTCTTCAGTGGAAAAGAACTGACCCACACTTGCTGCTACAAATGGGGAAACCAAATCTTGGGTGAGAAGCACGAGTATCTCCTGGACTGCTGAAACCGTGGAAAATTTTATGCCACCCCTGTCCGTGTCTAGGACAGAGATGACTAAGGTGCTGTCTCAGTATTCTTCAGTAATGATGTGCGTAGGTACGATCATATTATAGCTAATATTAGTAATTAACAAAAGTTGCTTATTAACCTGTGTCTCAGACAGTGACAGGGGTGGCATAAAATTTTCCACAGTTTCAGCAGTCTAGGAGATAGCTACTGAATCCTATGGCTTGACAAGTGGAGGCGCCATTGGTTGCGCAAGATCTCAGATTTCGATTAGATGGCGTCCGCAAAATCGAGGCGTGAGCGATCTGATCTTGCGGTTGATTGATTAGACTAATTGATGGAGGGAGGGAGGGAAGGAAGAAGCGAGTGGTAAATTGTACCGTACTTTTAGAAGTGAGAGGTTATTGCGTGGGCGGGCGGGAGGTTTTACATGGTTGGTTTGGTTGGGAAGGGGGGTTTTGTGATCAATTGCCGTATGGATTTCCTTTTTTCTTCCTTTCTGCTTCTTGTTCTCTGCTTCTGTGCTTCTTTTTCTTTTGGTTGATATGTACCACACATTTCGAGTACTTAATTCGCGTCTGAGCATGGTTACTTGTATCTCGAGGAGTTAGGCAAGCTAGAGGTAAGTTTGTGACGAGAGAGAGGGAGGGAGGGGCGGTGTGGCTCCTGTTCCTCATCCTCCACTCAAAGCGAAGAAAAGAAAGGAGAAAGAAAGAGGGTTTTTTTTATTTTTTTTGCAAAAGCTCGCGGGGACGAATCTGCTTCCCTGCATAAATACCGGGGGACCTCGGAACCCGCAGCAGAATCTAAAGCCACGCGAGCATCATATCGTAAAATTTCAACTCTAGGGAAGCACAAATGCAGTTGAAAACTTTTTCTTCTCCCCTTTCCATGCATTACGGTATATGAAGGGTTAGTTTTACCGCATTCGCCTCGCTTGGTTCCCTCCTGCTCTGTGCGGTGTGGGTGGTAGGATCGGTCGGATTAACTCCCACGCGATGTTTAGGGTTTTCCTTTTTTTCAATAAAGGCTCACTGGAGCACAGGTGCGGACAAAGGTCGGCGGGTGGACAGGCACACACACGCAAGGTATCGTAAGAAGCAAAACCCAGGCAAAATTTTTGACGTGTGCTGTCAGGGTTCTAATTTTGTGCTTGTGTGGTCTGGGGTACTCAGTGCTGTATGAAGCGGAAGCACAAGAGAGAAAAAAAATGGGATATACCGGTAATGGGGAGGGAGGCAGGGTGCAGCGTGGTACACTACTGTTCTGTACGTCTCAGGTAAGGGGAGGAAGAAGGTGAGGAAGAAGACTGAGGAAAGGCAAGCAAAGCGACCAAGCTCAGCCCCCACGGTTGCGGGCTTGATTTATCGGTTACATAAACCTTTAACTGTTGCTTCAGTTCCTGCGAAAGAAGCAAGCAAGCAAGTAATCGTCATTCGCTGCACAATTGTAAGACCAATACAAGGTTCGCCGAGGAATCTTTCCCTTGCAAAGGAAAAGAAAAAAAAGAAACATTTTTTCTTTTCTTTCTCTTTGCCTTTCCTTCCTTCTGTCTCCTCCATTTACGGGTGGTTGGACTTGGCACCTTGCTTTTCTTCTTTTCTTTTCTCCCTCATCCCATGTGTACAGTAAGCACGATACGGTAATCTGGCCAACGACACCAAAGCTTATCGCTAGTGCGCAGAAGTTAAGCACAAAGTGAAAGAAGAAAAAAAAAAATGGCAAAAGGAAAAAAGAAAGGAAAGGAAAATAAATTCTAGCGGACATGGGGCGTTGTGGGTTAAACTGCCGAGGGTGAAGAACTGTATTCGAGTTAGCTAGAGCACAGATGTGCCTAACGTAAGGTTTACTAGCTACTGTACAGGTATGTTATGCTTGAACTAGCAATAGCAAGGCGAGAGATTGGATTGGATCTGAATTGGATTAGGATTTTGGAGATGTGAAGGACGGAATTCTCCTTGTGCCTCCCTATATGAGAACTATACTGGAATTATTGAACTTGTACTTTTGATTCAAGTTTGGTCTGCACCGGGGAGAGGGCATTGCCATCCTTGTGCTGCAGAAGATGGATCGAAGGATGGACGGTGATGATGGGTGGAGGGATGATTCAAGGGATGGGTGGATGGCTGATGGATGGCCATGCAACAGTGCACATTACCAGTATTACAATTAAGATACCGTAGAACCTTTAGTGTGCGCGCTACACCCACACCACAATGCACGACAAGAGTTAAGCCTGCTTGAAAATTAGTAGTAGGAAGGGGAGGGTTTATATTATACTCCAATTCTCCCACATTTCTTCAATCCAAACTCGACTTTCTCATGCTTCCTTAGCTTTGCAGAACAAAACACATAAGAACTCTCGAAACAGTGCTATACAAGAGCAGCTAAGCAAAAGCTTCTACCATATACCAAACAAACAAAATACAAAATACAAAAACGAAGCTACAATCAACAATTGGGGAGTTTCGGATATTTCCACTATATCATCATCATCCCTTACAATTCATCTCAAACATCATCTCCATCTTCGTTATCATCTATACCGCATACGTTCCTCGTGCCATAACCCCCACCAAAATCTATCCGAGATACAAAATACTTCCTTTACAACGCTTACCCGTGCAATCCACCCCTCAACCGACCTTCCGTCCAGCGATAGAAAACGGTTAAAAAAATTAAATCACAAATGGAATCCACAACTCAATCCTCTTCCGCAACCTCCCCGCCGCCAAAGTCGAAACCTCGCAAATTCTTCTGCAATTACGAGGGCTGCGGAAAGGCGTTTACTCGTGCTGAGCATTTGCAGCGTCACGAGTTGAATCACCGACCCTCACCGAATACTTGCAAGAGGTGCCGTGCGCACTTTGCTAGGCCGGATTTGCTGGGTAAGGGTTCTCCAATGTTGTATTAACTTCCCCTGACAAGAGGGAAGGGAAAGGGTGGGGATTTGGAGTTCGAGTGGCTGATGTGTGATTTTTCCCCGGTATGATTAGACCGGCATATGGAGCGTCATGCCCAAAAGGACAAGTTAGCGGGCGGGGAAGGGTTGGGCGTCCTGGTTACCAGAAAGCGTTGTTGGAGAGACGACAACGGGAATATTACAGATAAGCGACCAGCTACTAGCCTTGCCTCACTACCCAAGCCGACAACTTCCCCGAAGAGTCAGACGGGCAAGGGGCGGGAAGAGAGTGGCAGTGGTAGCGATGAAACGGGAAACATGAGCGGCGGGGATGGGTGTACTTCTACCACCGTACCCGTGTCCCCACCTTACTCTACTGCATCCTCTGCCCGACGACAACGCAATGACGGGGGCCATGGCCATAACAGATCTCCTCCGGCGGCAACAACCACAGCGAATGCGGTGCGAGCTTTCGATCAACTCCAGAGCCAACAGCTGGAATTGGCAGAGCCGGGGATGTTTGAGAATGAGACCTTTCGATTACCCCCGCCGCCCCCTCCTCAGACATATCAGCTTGATCCTTTGCTCTCGGATCACCCACCCTCTGCGGCGGAGGTCTTACTCGCAGATTATCAAGTGGAGTACGACGAAGTCTTTAGCGCGGACCCTGCGTCTAGCTTTACTATGCCTTTTACTACGCTAGGGAATTATACCTGGTTGTTTGACGAATTGGATAGCCCTACTGGCACCCGCGGGCAGTCTGGTGTGGGGTTTGATCTGAACCAGGGGCAGTCTAGGATGGAGATAGACCTTGAATCTCCATTCGCTACTGGCTCTGGGAATAATGATCAATTGATGACGACCCCGGTGGACGATTCCCCGTTCCTCACATTCGATGTTAAATCTTCGACAAATACGTCGGGGACCCAGTATCATGATTTCCAAGGTCTTGGTGAATTGGATAAAATTTCCCCGGTGGAGGATCATTCTCTTTACTTTCCCTCCGATGCACAGCCGATATCTCATGACATTCCATCTAGGGACTCACATACCGCGACGATGACGAATATCACACGGCACTCACCTAGCTCCGAACCAGTCCGCACTCTTTTTACTCCACATACTCAATACTCAATTCCTGCTACTAGCTCTCCTACATCTAATTGCAATAATTTCCACTCTTACGCATCTACCTCTGCATCAGCATCAGAATCGCCATCACCGACTCTATCGTTCCAACCACTCCCTAAGATCGACGAAGTAGCCCGTTCAGAAGTCCTCTCACTTATAATACAGGCCACTACCAATGCCAGTGGGGAGCCCCAGTTTAGCTGGAATGACCCACTCCTCTCACTCTCTGCTCTACAAAACTACCTAGACCTCTTCTTCTCTCGCTTCAACCCTTCATACCCACTCCTTCACCGTCCATCATTCGAGCCCAGTAATGTGAACAAACTGCTTCTAGTAAGCGTTCTCATGCTTGGTGCCACATACGGTGAAAAGGATGCACACCATATGGCGGTGAGGGTCCATGATGTGCTGAGAGGGGTCTTAGTCAGCGTAGGTTTAATGACTCCCGGGACGCGGAGGAGGAAGTCAGGAACTAATTCGCACGAATTTGTGAGGGAACGAATGTACAGTCTGATTATTTCCATGCTACACCTGAGCTATGGGTTCTGCAAACGGTGCTGTTGATCGAGGTGTTTGGGAAGTCAAGGGCGTGCATGAAGCAACATGATATGGCGCATTTGTTCCATGGATTATTGATTAACGTAAATAATTCTCTTTTTTATCTATCATCTTGGGAGGCCGATTTGGTCTACGAGAAATACAAAAACGCTAATTGCGTATCTTTCATTTTTTTTGTTTTTCGAAAAAAAACAGCTTATTAGAAGAAGCGATTGTCAAACCAGCACTCCACTGCACATATCCCTCGAAAGCAAAGACCTCGACCAAGAATGGCGCGAATGGATCATCGCGGAAGAGAAGAAGCGATTGGCACTACTAGCGTTCCTATGGGACGTCCAGCACGCGGTACTCTTCTCGCAATCGCTATGCATGTCGGCATTCGAATTGCGCCTGCCGCTGCCGTATGATTCCCCGACCTGGGAAGCGAATTCAGCAGAGGCTTGGTACAAGGCTAGGAAGGCGGAGCGTCCGCCCCCGCCATTTTTAATGGTGATAAAATTGTACTTGAACCCAGGAAAAACGACGCCTGCGTTGAATAGCTTTTCAAGGCTGCTGATCTTGCACGGGCTGATGAGCGTGATGTGGGATATGAAGAGGAGGGATCAGACGTCTTTGGGTATATCTCTCTAATTTACTTAATTTCAAGTTTCCATTTTCTCTTTCGTTAGTAGGGCGCGTGGGTGGTGGGTGCTTTCTTGCTCCATTGCGGCCCGGGCGGTGTGGTGCGATGAGATGCAATGCGCACACACAGCTAGGCAAAACCCTAAAAGACTCATAAAACAAAATGTGCAGAAAGAAACATTTTCGCTAACCAATCTTTTCCCAAAAAGGCTTCCAACCAGACTCCTCCCTCTCAACCACATCTTGGCAATCCCGCATCGCAACCGCCTACGACGCCTGGAAGCTAGATTTCGATTCCCACCCCTCACCATCAATGTCTTCCTCGGGCGGTATCAATACTGAGACAGCGACGTCAACACTTACCCTCTACCACGCTGCCCACCTAATCTTGCATACAGACATCCTCTCCCTCCAAATCTACGCTGGTGCCCGCAGCATCCTAGGCAAACCTGTGCTACGGACTGACTACGATTCCTCGTGCGCAGTGGTAAAGGCCTGGTCCATGACCCATGCTGCGAGGAAGAGTGTGTACCACGCCGCGGCAATGATCCGCAACTCGCTGCAGCCGGGGACTGCGGACGATGGCAGATCCCACTACCCTTGGTGCCTCTACCTTGCCACGCTCGTCTGCTGGGCCGGGTGCGGCGGCGTGAAGGAGGAGATTGTCTGGGATGCGAAGGGCGAGATGAGAGGCTTTGTCGAGGGCATCTTTGAACGTGGAAGAGATAGGAAGGCATTGGCATCGGGTGGTGACAAAAACAACAAAAACAACAAAAACAAAAACAATAATAATGACAGCGATGGGGATGACAATGAGGGTGCTAAAAAAGGCGGCAATCCAGCAGGCATGATCGCCGTCGTAGCAAAGTACCTTGGTGGGATTCGCTGGGCGCTGGTACAAGAGGGGACTAAAGTACTCAGAGGCTTGATAGCGGGCAGGCTACTGAAAGAGGATGAGGCGTTTATGTGAGAACAGGCGTTTAGCACGAGTGACGTTGGATGTTTTTTGTATTTTGCACAGTACTTTATCTCACCTGATGTATGAATAAACGAAACGAAACAAACGAAAAAAAAGACCAATAATGAAATGAAAAAATAACATTCCCGTATTGCAGCGTAGCGTAGTCCACAGCAACAGAACAGCACCCCGCGATCAATGCACACAAACAGCACTTGCGCTCTCACAAAATGCACCTTCTCTCAACACACTACCCTTCTCGCTACAGTGCAGTGCCAGCCTCGCCATCCTCCCATACCCAGGTATTCACATTTCCGCATAAAGTAACATACCCACCCCAATCATTTCCACCCAACCACCACCAAGCACCAGGGATGGAAAGGATTCTTTTTCACCGCGCAACCCGAGCCAATCTAACCTACAGCAGACTACAGCAGCGATAAATTGGAGAAAATACAATAGTATGCCTTGACATGGCAATGGCATGGCAATGGCGAGGCTGTGCGGTGAAAATGACTTTTTTTTGTGTGGAAAAAGTCAGCCTGGTTTGGATGAGGTGTGCTCTTGTGACTTTTTTACTCATGCTTGGTGGGGGGTAATCTACTGGTAGCGAGCGAGTGAGTGGTTGTGCAGGAATTTATATTGATTGGTTTGGTTAGTTGGGCGGTGGGTGGTAGGGCGGAAGTTAGTGAGTGAGCGCCCTAAAATCTGTTCTGCTGAGTGTATGCTACTGTGGGTGGATTATGCGATTGGAGATCGGACATTGCGGGGCTACCGAATGTGGAGTTGTTGGTTGTATGATAAGGATGAATTGGATTAGTGCGGGTATGGTATTAGCTGGGACTACGGGTGATTTGCGATTCTGCTACCGATCATTGCTTGCTTACCTGTCAGCGGGGGTGTGATTGGGTGAAGCGGTTCGGAATGGGCGGTGGGAAAGTAATTTATCGCATCGTTTCTTGTAAGTAGGGAATTTAATACTATTGAGGTTAAGCTCCGGTGTGTGTGCTTAACTCGGGGTGCTTAAGCTGGATGGCCATTTTGAAAATCTTTACCGGCAGAGTGGGCGTCATGCAGGCATTGAATTTTGCAATACCGTATTTTAGTCTTGAGATTCGCCATCTCCGGCACGCCTCTAATCTCCGGATTTTACACACAAAAAGCTCTCGAGACGGGTTGGTGCTTTTCCTGTCACGGTATAAGATCAGCCCTTCAGGTCATGTTGGACCTCATTAACTGGTATACGAAATTCTGTTAACTTGTCAAACTAAAACCTATCTTGGGCTGGCGGAGATGGCGAATCTCAAGAGTAAATACGGTATTGTTGTTGTAATTTAGAGACTCTGAGTTTCTGTCGCTATGGCAACGATCAGACTATAAACTGCTTTGAAGCAACTTGAGAGTAAACTCGTTGCATGATAAGCACGGAATCTTTCCATGCAGTGCTTAAAAGTTGTGTTGACGCCATTTTAATTTCCAGAACAAGGTGTGTTTTTGTCGTTTTGGGCCTAAAGTTGCTTGAACCAAGGAATTTATCTTAACTAAATGTTTTACTTAAGATCGCACCTGGTGCTTAACCTCGGTACTCTGATAACGGACTTAGCTAGTAAAAGTGGGACACTGGGAGCCAAACAGGAACACCGCAAAGTAAGCAGAACAAAAAAAGCGAAAAGGTTGGGGAAGGGCGAAACAACCCCCTCTCCATCCTTATCGATAACCCAGCTGGCCGCCCACGCCACGACCAACGCTGGGACCAATAGTAATCCTCCCCACCTTCGCTCAGGATGGACGCCACTTCAAAAGTGGGGCTGCAGATTCAGACTGTGTCTCCGGTGGTAATTAGTAGTAGCCGATGCAAACCGGATTTAATCACTGCGAAGCGAAGGGAGGGTGGGATGAGAATTAAGTAGAAAGAAAGTGAAGTGAAGCAAGTAAAATAAAGCTCCGACCTTCTTTCCTTCCTTTCTACTCATCCTTTCTGTCCGGGCAACAATCTCAATTCCTTTTTTTTTTTTCTCTTTCCCTTTTTCATTTTACTTTCTCTTTTATGATACCAAAAAAAATAAAAAAAATGGACCTTCCTAAAACCTCTGCGGCCCAACCAACCGCGAATGAAGCTTTATCCCCACTCGTACGGAGCACGTACACATCCTCGAGCCTAAACTTCTACCTCAACGGTACGAAAATTACTTTGACAAGTGTGGATCCTGAAGCGACGTTATTGGACTTTATCCGTTCGCAGCGGAAACTCAAGGGGACGAAGTTGGGGTGTGGAGAGGGTGGGTGTGGGGCTTGTACTGTTGTTGTGCAAGATGTGCGAGATGGTGGGAGAATAGAGCATTTGGCGGTTAATGCTTGTTTGGCGCCGGTTTTGAGTGGTTTGTTTCTTCCTCCCTATATCTATTTAATTCTGGGTTGCTGCTGGACGTGATGCTGATGTGTTTGGGTAGTGGAGGGTAAACACGTAATCACAATCGAAGCACTCGGTACCGCTGCGAATCCTCATCCCCTACAAGAACGAATTGCAAAGCTGCATGGCTCCCAGTGTGGCTTTTGCACGCCCGGTATCGTCATGAGTCTATATGCGCTTCTGCGGAATTCGTATGATCCCGTGACGCGACGGTATGTACTGAGTGAGGAGATGGTGGAGTTGGAGGGTGCGCTGGATGGGAATCTTTGTCGGTGCACGGGGTATAAACCCATCCTTGACGCGGCCAAGAGCTTCGTCAGGGAAGACTTGGGTGGCGTTGTGTTTGAGGGGAAGAAGTCAAAAGTAGAAGGGGAATTGGGCGGGAATTACATCTCCGGAACGAAGGGTTCCGGAACCGGTAGTTGCGGACGTCCCGGCGGGTGCTGTAAAGATACACCTGCAGCAGCAGCAAAGCCATCGGCGGATGAGAGCTCGAGTGATGAGACGGAGAGTTCCGGCGAAACGGGTATCACAGAGACCGAAGAAGTCCCGCTTTCTGGCGCTACGTATGGCCCTCCGCTGAAAACTTGCGGGCTCGATGACTGCTGTCAATTGCCCTCTGGCGGGAATAAAGCCGCTACCGCAGTCGATGTACTCGGGGGTAAATACTCATTCCCGCAATTCAACTTTAAGTCCTACGAGCCACATACCGAGATTATCTACCCGCCCGCACTCAGGAAGTACACTAAACAGCCCATCTTCTACGGGAATGAGAAAAAGGTCTGGTTTAGGCCGACTACTATTGAGCAACTCGTTGAGCTCAAGCACGCGTATCCGTCTGCAAAGATTGTCGCCGGGAGCAGTGAAGTGCAGGTTGAGGTCAAGTTCAAGCACGAGAAGTATGGAGTGTCGGTATATGTCGGTGACATTGAAGGTCTCAAGGGATTCTCCATCGACGAGGAGGGGGGAAAAGTCGTCATTGGCGGGAATACCTCTCTAACGGTTCTGGAAAAGGCGTGTTTGGAGGGTCACAGGAAGTTGGGTAAGAGAGGGTTTGTCCTTGAGGCTATTAGGAAGCAATTAAGGTATTTTGCCGGTAGACAGGTTTGTTCTCCTCTTCTTTCCACTCTGTTTAGTTGTTGGCTGGGACTAATGAGGTGGTAGATTCGGAATACTGCTACGCCTGCTGGAAACATTGTTACTGCTTCGCCGATCTCGGATCTTAATCCCGTGCTCATCGCCTCTGGCACTGTTCTTACTGCCCAGTCAAAGACTCGTAGCGAGTTTCCGTTGCCGATGAAGGAGTTCTTTGTCGCCTACCGGATGACGGCA
This sequence comes from Choiromyces venosus 120613-1, assembly GCA_003788595.2. Classification (NCBI taxonomy): domain Eukaryota; kingdom Fungi; phylum Ascomycota; class Pezizomycetes; order Pezizales; family Tuberaceae; genus Choiromyces; species Choiromyces venosus. Next base: position 13,326 of record ML120456.1, read on the forward strand.
TTACCGGCGGATTCTATCATTACGAAGTTGACTATTCCACTACCGGCAGAGGGCACTCGGGAGGTTATCAAGTCTTACAAGCAGGCCAAGCGAAAGGATGATGATATCGCTATTGTCACTGCTGGGTTCAGGGTTGTTCTCGATGAGAGTGGTGTTGTTACGGATATCTCACTGGCTTACGGAGGGTTTGTACATTATCCCGCCGTCAATTGGTCTTCACTAACGAGAATAGAATGGCCCCAAAAACTGTCGAGGCAAAGAGCACTATGGATGCACTCCTCGGCAAGAAGTGGTTTGACAATACCGTCCTCGAAGGTGCCATGGCGGCAATGGAAAAGGTAACCCTAACCCAGCCGAGTTATATTTCATGATGGGCTAATTATTTCAAGGATTTCCCGCTTGGATTTACCGTGCCCGGTGGTATGCCGACTTACCGTAAGACGCTCGCGTTCTCGTTCTTGTTCCGTTTCTGGCACGAAGTCGCTGCAGAATTGGAGCTTGGAACCCAAGAGCAGCAAGTCGATCATGCGGTCATTGAAGAGATTCACCGCGGTATTTCATATGGATCAAGGGATAATGACAACCCATACGAGCAGAGAGTTGTTGGGAAGCAAATACCGCACTTGTCCGGTTTGAAACAGGCTACCGGAGAAGCCGAGTACATCGATGATATGCCGAATATTGAAGGCCAGCTCTTCGGAGGTCTTGTGTTGTCGAAGAAGGCTCACGCTAAGCTTGTCAAAGTCGATTTCGCCCCTGCACTACAAGTACCCGGTGTGGCCGGCTTCGTCGATATCAATGACCTCGATGACGAGCGCAATCTCTGGGGATCCGTCAAGAAAGATGAGCCATTCTTTGCGAAGGACTTTGTGCACTCGCATGGTCAACCAATTGGTATGGTGTATGCCGAGTCTGCGGCTATTGCTCAGGCCGCGGTACAATTGGTTGATGTTCGGTATGAGGAGTTACCGCCCATCTTGACCATCTCCGAGGCAATTGCTGCGAAATCATTCTTCCTGCATGGAAAGATGCTCATTCGAGGAAAGCCGACTGCTGAAGGCTTCAAAGATTGTGACTTTGTCTATGAAGGCGTTGCTAGGATGGGTGGACAGGAGCACTTCTACCTCGAGACCAATGCTGCCGCGGTGATCCCGAGACCGGAAGACGGGGAGATGGAAGTCTGGTCTAGCACTCAGAATATCATGGAGACGCAAGAGTTTGTTTCACAGGTTACTGGCGTCCCTAGTTCTAGGATTGTGGCGAAAGTCAAGAGGATGGGTGGTGGATTTGGTGGTAAGGAGAGTAGGTCGGTGCAGTTGGCTTGTATTCTTGCGGTCGGCGCGAAGAAAGTTGGACGGCCGATTAGATGCATGCTTAACCGTGATGAGGATATGTATGTTTTTCTCCTACCTATGATTCCTCGAGTGATACAGATGATGGTAATAGGATGACCTCCGGTCAACGAAATCCCTTCCAGGCACATTGGAAGGTCGGTGTTTCAAAAGATGGAATGCTCCAAGTCCTTGACGCAGACGTCTACAACAATGCTGGATACTCTCAAGATCTCAGTGGAGCCGTCATGGACCGTGCACTCACGCACATAGATAGCTGCTACTGGATTCCGCACGTTCACCTCCGCGGCCACGTCTGCAAGACGAACACTCACTCTAACACTGCTTTCCGTGGCTTTGGTGCTCCACAAGGTCAATATATTGCAGAATGCATCATTACAGCCATCGCCGATCACTTGGAAATGTCGGTCGACGAACTCCGGTGGAAGAATTTGTACAAGGAGGGCCAGTTGACGCCCTTCCTTCAACCTCTGGAAGACTGGCACGTTCCGCAGATTATTACTCAATTGAAGGCTGAATCCGACTATGATGCCCGCGTTCAGCAAGTCGAGGAGTTCAACCGCATGCATAAATGGAAGAAGCGGGGAATTTCTTTAATCCCGACGAAGTTTGGCCTAGCTTTTTCTACAGCAATACATTTGAACCAAGCTGGTGCGCTGGTGCACATCTACAACGATGGCTCCGTCCTCCTCGCCCACGGTGGAACAGAAATGGGTCAAGGACTGTACACTAAAATGTGCCAAATCGCAGCGCAGGAACTAAACTGCCCGTTAGACGCAATCTTCACCTCCGAGACCTCCTCCAACACCGTAGCCAACACCTCCCCAACCGCAGCCTCCTCCGGCAGTGACCTCAACGGAATGGCAGTCCAGCACGCCTGCCAGCAACTAAACGCACGCCTCGAACCCTTCCGCCAAAAATACGGCGCCGACGCACCGTTAAAAACCCTCGCGCACGCAGCCTACTTTGAGCGCGTGAACCTTACCGCCAACGGACACTACAAAACGCCGACAATCGGCTACGTCTGGGGAAACTACGTCGACCCACTGCCAATGTACTTCTACTTCACGCAGGGCGCCGCCGTCTCCGAAGTGGAATTGGACGTGCTCACCGGCTCACATACGGTTCTCCGCACCGACATAAAAATGGACGCCGGCCGTTCCATCAACCCAGCCATTGACTACGGTCAGATCGAAGGCGCCTTCGTACAAGGTCAAGGACTATTCACGATGGAAGAAACGCTCTGGCAGAGGAACGGCGAATTATTCACTCGCGGTCCTGGAGCTTACAAGATTCCAGGATTTGCGGATATCCCGCAAGTCTTTAACGTTGGATTGCTGAAGGGCGTGAAGTGGGCGAAGCTTAGAAGCATTCAGAGCTCCAAGGGGATTGGTGAACCACCGTTGTTTTTGGGAGCTAGTGTGTTATTCGCGCTCCGCGAGGCGGTGAAGGCTGCGAGGGAGAGTGTTGCGGTTGATAAAGAGGGTTTGGAAGTGCTACAGTTGGATTCTCCGGCTACGGCTGAGAGGATGAGGATTGCAGTTGGCGATTGGATCGTCCGGTGGGCAAAGGTTGAAGCGAAGGAGGGGGAGAAGGGGTTTTTAGTGGAGGCTATGGCGTAGTTTTTGACTTTTTTTCTTTTCGTTTTTCATTGTTGGTTTGGACTTTTTTTTTCTTTTTTGCATGATGGATGTTGTTCGTTTTCATATTTTCTTTTATGTATCGTACGAGCTTGGTAACAAGAAATGTGCCCCCTGGTTTTCCATACAAAATGCCGATTTCTAATTAGCTACCATAAATAAACGCAACAAGCTCCGCACTCCAAACCTTGATAATATAAAGGAGATTCATTAAGACTTTAGCATAAAAATGTTTTTAATTTTTATTCACTACCCTACTGTACAGTACATTCTGATAAAGCGACGTGAAGTGAGCTCACTTCGTCGCTATGAAAAATCCCATACAAATTGTGGTCTTGGCTAGTATTTGCCACGAGCTGAGAAGCTCGAAGGCTCGAGCCCCCTCGAGCCGGCTTATTCCCCGAGCCCAGCCTGCTCGAGCTTTTGCGATATTTTCTTTCCCTCAATCTTTCTCCTCAAATCTTGTAAGGGGTAAGACGGAAGTAGACGGGAGAAAGGACAGGTATCTCAATAAAGATCTTGGTTGATGCTGGGAAGCGGGGAAAAGTTTATCTGAAAAGGTTTTCTTAACAGGAATTTGTAGGCAAGTGATATCCCGTGTCTACTAACAAATCCAGGCTCGTGGCAAACACTAGTCTTGGCCTAGGTTTCAACCTTCATCTTCAGAGCTCAGACTCTCAGGCTTTGCCGAACGATTTCTGCAACCTGGGTTTTAACTATATGGGACTGCGGTGCGGCTTGAACTCTCTGTCCACAAGAATTCGCAGGTTTTTTCCTTCGCGCTTGGGTGCTGGATAGGTGGGTGTTGAGGGTGGGGATTTTGTATGGGAAACCTGAGGGGGCATATTTCTTTTGTTTTACCAAGATGGTATGTTTGCCTTTTTTATTTTTTTGAGATATTTGAATGGATGGAAGTACTTTTGATAGTGTAATGTACTGTACGTGGCCATTCATCCATCCAGCTCAGTGAACCTACAACTTAAGTTCCTCCACCACGCCAATTCAAAAAATTAATTTCTAGGCTATGATACATTAGTACCCCCCTCTTCTTCCCGTTATCTACTTGCACATCAAGCCTGAATAGAATATCCCCACCAGCACGACATTCTTTTGTAAAAGCTCAGCCACGCAACATCAAATCCTCCTTAACCTCCAAGCAATGCATAAAATCATCTTACAGTACAGTACTTCCTCCCATTACTAAACATGGATGGATAAAACAATTTCTAGTTCTTCCGGTGGAGGCGGGTTAATACCAGTAATAATCAGGGTTTTTTACCCGTTTAGTCAGGTATTCTACCACTTTTGTGCTCTCTGGCAGTTGAGTGATACCGTATGATCTCGAAGTTTGTTGACACCACCCGCGCCTTCTGGCGTTTATGCTGTGGCTGGCTGCTAAAAAATGGGGTTATTTAGTACTTAGCCACGAGAATGGTAATCAAGAGTTTTATCGCTGTGGAGTTTTGTCCCAGCACGGTGTGCTGTACGTTGCCGAGTCCCAAGGAAGAAAGAGAGACGGAAAGAGAGAAAAACATGTTATATCCTAACTTATTACTGTACCTGTATTCCCGACATTCGCATGCATAATGCCATGTCATGAACAGTGACTAAGTACTTACCAAATACAACCCATAAACCAACGCTTCTTCCTTCCAATCTTTTTTTTTTTTTGAAGGGTTAGAGCTTAATCAAGCTTTTGTAGACTGTGCATTGGAGATTATGATTTTTTTGCTCCGGTGGACTGGTGCTGGAATTGACGATTCTGATATTGGGGGGAGGGGGGGGAGGGAAGATTGGTTGTGCTCGGATTTTTGTGCTGTGGTGTATAAGGTACCCGGTTGAAGTATGCATGTATGAAAAGGTGAATTTTTTCTTCTTTGGGGGGGGGGGGTGAAGGGACGTTATCGCTGTGATGGTAGATTCCCATAACAGGTAGCATAGTAAAGGCCGAAGATTCCAGGCGGAGGAGGTTAAGAATGTGTCTCCATGGTAATCGACCCGCCATGAACCGGATTGTGTACAATACAGTACTTTACTCTCACGTACGGGGGGGGACGGGATCAATACCGAAGCTCCGACTTCGGACAATTATATTTCCACTGCTCGGTGCGATTATTAAAAATTTTTTTCTTCCTCTTCATTAAGGAAGGAAGAACTTAGGGTTAGGGATATATTTGATTGTATTTCTTTTTTTTTTTCTTCTTTTTTTTTTTTTTGGTAACATATAATGTAACTTACAAGTACTTGACAAGTTATTAAATTTAATACAAACGAATTAATGCTAATAATGAATGAGTGAACTAGTATCGCAGTATGGCGGTAAGAAGGTTTGTTAAAAGAGAGAGTTGATCTATAACTTGCTTGTCCAGTACACGATGGGTATCGAGAGGCAAATCAGGAGAAGATGGACGGGCTATCATACGATACCAGCCATCATATAAATGAGCTTCATTAACTTGATATTGAGGTTCAATTGGGAGCCATTTCACGGCAATGGCGCATGTAGTACACCATTGTCGACAAAACTCAAGACTAAGATTGGGAAGTACAAGGATGAGGATCAAGAAAAAAAAATGAGAAAATGCACCAAGTCTAACCAGAACGGCAATCGAAAAGAAAAGAAAAAGAAGATGGAAAGATATAGAGATGTAAAGGAACAGAAAATAAAGAATTAGAAGTAGAAAACACCAGGTATCAAACTCTATTTACATCTGAGTCGAGAGAGGCCATGTTAACACAAATCCCATACCTCGGGAATCATTAAATGAGAATATGATTGGTTGCAAACAAAAATGTAGATGAGAAACGCCAAAATTTCAAAAGAAAGAGGAGATTATGAAGTACCGATCCAATGCAACCGGGAGAGTTGATTGAAAGTTGTGAGTGTGGGTGTCAGGTTTTGGAAACGGTTGAAAACCTCGACGGCCACGCAAGAGCGGGTGAAGGTGAGATTATTTGTTCAGCTGAGGAGCCGTGGCGGTCCAGAAAGGAAGAGTCATTCACTGTAACCCAATATCCATTTACGCTTCTTGGGGCTAGTTGATAAATTTACATTTGGTCCCTCAAGGTCTGTGATGTCGGGACCAGGATCACTACCTCCGCACAGCATCCCCGCAGCATACTCCTCCGTGCCCAACAGACTGCGGGGTTACTACTTGGCCTCCATCATGAGCAGGGCCGGAGCTGCGACTGATCCTTTCCTGTAGCATCATCACAATTTGATTGTATCCTCCGGAAAGGGCCCAGGAGAGGGGCGTTTCGTTCGAATTATCAGGTGTGTCGGTGCGGACATCTTCTCGTGCCAAAAGTGTTTTTTACTACCCCGTCATGGCCTTTTAGAGACGCCCAACAGAGCGGTGTTTGGCCATACTCGGTATCTGGCGTGTTGGGATTGACGTCCTCTCGTGCCAAAAGCACTTCTACTACCGCCTCATGGGCTTTTCGAACCGCCCAACAAAGTGGTGTTCGGCTATGCCTGGTGTCTGGCGTGTTGGGATTGAGGGCCTTGTGCGCCAAAAGTGTTTTTACTATATCCTCATGGCCGTTCTCAGCTGTACAATTGAGCGGTGTTTGGCCATGTCTGGCGTGTTGAGATCGATGTCCTCTTGTGCCAAAAGTGTTTTTACTACCGCCTCATGATCTTTTACTTTAAGCTGGAAGTTATCAGGTGGCGATGGATTTCGTATCCTAGTTACTTATTTTCTAGTACGGTATGAAATATGGAATCATTTTGCTCAGCTTGGCACTTTGGATACGCCCATTTATTGGCCCGGCAATCACTACTCTATGTGGGTGTCCAACTTCAACTCAGCCATGGGAGTATGGCAGCCCAAGCGAACTCTCCATATGCAAAGCCTTATTGCATCCATAAACTAGCAATTTTTAAAGATAATAATGAAATACAAAGTCCTTGCATTGACTATCTAAAGGGTTGGCATAAAGTTAAGACCACTATAGCCTCTATTTCCATTTCTCCACCCTAGCTTCCGCAAGAGTCCCCCCAATAGTCCCATCAACTATCACCTCTGTATCATCTGCTGTAGCCCCCACCAGGTCAACCCCCCCCCTAGCCCCCTCCCTATCATCCTGCTTAGCCTCCTCCATATCCACCTGTGCAGTTCCCTCCATATCATCCTCTGTAACTGCACCCAGAATATCCTCCTCCACTTCTTCCCTCCATGCTAATGCATTAGGCTAAGTACTCTGCAACTTAAGGAATATCACCAGTGCAGCAAACTCATTTATGGTGTAACCAGCCACTTGTTGGATTATGGTGCTATCATTGCCATGAGCGTACTTCGATACTGTGTGGTATAGAGTTAGCACATAATCAGTAACCTATTTCAGAATGAGATGACATACTTTGACTTCAGGTCCTAGAATTGCCTTAAACTCTAGTTGTTTTGACAGGATATTAAGTCTATTTTGTGTGCAGTGAAAACCCTCAATCTTCACTTCTATCATAGCCTGTAAGACTATCCGTTCTGTAGGAGAATGTTCAGCAACAACTTATTAGAGAGGTATGTAGATTATATACCTAATACTCCCCACACATTGAAGTTCTGCTACAACTTCAACTTTTCTGTTCTTTCGCTGAAAGCAATACTCTATAAACAAATCAGAATGAGAATAGGAATAAGGAGGGCAGAGATTTTACCGTAAGGGTTGCATATTGTTGAGCTTATTGAACAATTGTCTTATAAAACTCCTTCTGTTGTACATTGTACTTCTGCTGTTGCTTCTCCAGTTGGTCCCAGTGATCCCAAATAGCCAGTGTAACTAGTAGTCCGACCATGGTTCTGAAGAGCCTGGGTCAGTCCGGCTTAAATTATTTCTAGCTGCCAAAGCCTGGCAATACCCAGGCAACCATCAGGTTAAGAGGCCAGGAAACCGACATCGAAGCTACCTGATGCCCAGGCCAAACTGCTAGGTACTCAGTCAAAGCCCACAGATACCCATGTTAAGCTGCCAGATACCTTGGTAAAACCCACGGATGCCCAAGCTAAGTTGTTCGTATACAACTTATTTTAAATTCGACCACATAACCCATAAATACCCAGGCTATCCATAGATATCCTGTTGATGTGGAGGCACAATGTATCAGCCACATCCACAGCTGGCTGACAGCCCAGGCTGAGCCTGACTTTGGTTTTGAAAACCTGGTTTCCCACAGTCTGGCTCAGGTGTGCTGGAAAAAAAACCTGCATCAGTCTTGCTGTACCCAAAGCCAGACAGACTGGCTGCTTGGGATCACTGGTTGGTCCTAATGGCATTCATACCACCTTTCTTTGAGTTTATCCACTACACTTTGGAAGCTACAGTAAAAACTGGAATAATTGACCCTCATGCTTGTATGTTAGAGTTGCCTCTCCTGGTAAGGTTGGTCATGTTTTTCTTTTTATTCGTTTCGGGTGGGGACTGAAAGACTGCTTTTTCACTGTGTTTTTCTCCCCTAATCTAAAGGAGGAAATTCGGGACAACTAGCATGAGGGCCAATTATTCCAGTTTTTATGGTACTGGATTTGGCGTGACCTCACTCTGTAACTTGTATGTACTTATGGTAAGCTTCCAATTAGAGGTAAATTGTCTAATAATAAAGTATGTGGAAGGATGAAATACCATTGCAAATGAGACAGGAGACCTGAATGACAGGAGCATTTTTGGTGGTCCTTGTGATTGTGTGACATCATTGAGAGTAGGAAGGTTGCTGATTGACTTTGAGGGAAGGCAAACCAGAAGTGATTGTGCTAGTGTGGGAAGGAAAAAAGAAGTAGTTACCCTGTAACCTAATTCAGGGCTAATAGCTCCAAGCTACAAGCTTGGTACCGTATGAGTGAAGAAAAAAGTAGCACAATGGCATTACCTGCTGGGAAATAGGGGTACTGTGGGGATGGAAATATGGTCGGAGAGCTTAACTTAGGGCCTGTTCAGTCGCAACCCATATTTGAAATACCATTTTCAGTGAGCAGTTATAGAATGTCATTTTTGAAGGAAACGAGGCAAATGAGATTTTCAAGGTCTTGGGTGTTTGGTAAAAATGTGATTTGATAGTAAAGTCTTGGCAAATGGAAGAAGTAAGGTGTTGTCCTTCTAACTTCAAAGTTTAAAAATTCTACTGTGACCTCTTTTTTTCAAATGGCATATTTGAGTGTGAAATGGAGTTTTTGAAAAGACAGGATTCTGGTTACCAAACACAACCACCATTTTTGAAATGTCATTTTTGTCAAAAATGTAGTTTGACCCCCTAAAAACTCCATATCTGGTTGCAACTGAACAGGCCCTTAGTTAGTTGTTGTGGTTTGGATGACTAGGAAAGTTATCGTGAGGTTTAGTTAGCTGGGACTGGTTTTAGTTAGTGTGTGTTGCCATGGAGGGGTTTATTTATAAGGGGCAACCCTACTTAGTTTTCACATAGTTTTTACATAGTGGGAGCGGGAACTCAGGACGACTAGCAGAAGAGATAAGACGCGGAAAAGAACGTAGTATTGACAATGATAGTGAATATATTTTGTTTTCCCCTTTTGATTTTCTTTTGTTCCTTTTACAGGTGATTTCCTTCGACGAATTTGTTTTTCCTACGGAGGACTATTCGACTTCCAGTTGTGTGAGCGGCGTTTGCCCACAACTGGTAGTGTTTGTCGCCTCTTCGATCGACGTTCCACTTTTTACCTTTGTTTCCCTTTTGAGAAGTCAACCTTCTCTATCGTTTGTGTTTTGCGTTTTGTGCTGGGATATGTTCTTGTCCTGTCATCGGTGGACTGAGACGGATATCACATTTTTTGTTTTCTCAATACTCAGAATAATCTCTCAGAGAAATTCCACATGTGTGTTCAGGTACTGTAAGTAGTCTCAAGTTGAGAGTAGAAACGCAGAGAATATAATGACAGCCATTCAAAATTTCAGCTATGATAGATTCTTTGAACAATCATACCAAACTACATCCCCTGGTAAGCTAGGAACCCTTCAATTTGTGTCCCTCAGACAAGATATGATACTAACATGATATGGCACTTCAGATAGGAAATCACAAAGAATTAGGGCATGTTTGGTTCACCTGTTGCAACTGATCCATGGTGTTACGATCTGCTATATGATCTCTCCTTTCCTATATCTTGCAATAGGCAACGAACCTACTGTTAGCTTTTTCTTAGAGATAATACTCACTTATCTCCTATTGTATTCTCTTTCCTTTGAGAATTATCAATACTGGTTATCTCACACTACGTCTTAGATATTGACCGTTGTCAATACTAAGTCCTTATAGTGTTAACTAGTATTGATTCTGTTCCCCTTTGTGATGGTTGGCTTTTGTAGTAAAGAGCGTAAAGGTGTTTTATTGATAACTTATAAGATAGGAAATAACTTAGGTGGTTGCGTGAAGAACTAACTATCAGGTCCTACTGACCTCCTTATATAGTTCTTCCAGCAACCCGCTTACAAATCAAATGAGTCACAACTGTGACTCATACACTCGCGTAACATATAACCTCATGACCATACTTGGTCATGCGCGAAAGTCCCATGACCTTAAAGGGGTCATGTGCGAAACCTCATGACTCGTATAAACGAAGTCATGCCTCTTAATCCTCATGACTCATAGGCGCACCTATGAGTCAATGCTCAACATACCAATCAAATTCAAACATAAATAACTATGATTCATAACTGTGAATCATGTAAAACCCTATGACTCGTATGTGAGTCATAGTGCGAAAAACCATAACAAATAAAATACTTATGACATATAATTGTATGTCATGTGAAACCATTACAAACCATGCCAGGTTTGTAATACTAGCTCCCCTCTCCCTAAATCCTCAGTCCCTTGAGGATTCATGATGGTATCCTTCATAGTACACATCTTTCTTTATGTTTCTGTGGATGTGTGCGATATCCCCTGCAATCCTGCTAAACCTTTTTTCCTCTTCCTTCCTTGCATAGCGTTCTCTCGCTAGCTCTCTTTCCAGGGCTCGGATTCTGATATCCTTGCCTGCTATCTCTCCTTTTGACCATTTCTTATTCACCTCCAGCTCTTTAATTTGCTCCTCCTTTTCCTTGACTTTTCTCTTCAAGGTTTCCTTCATCTCGAAGGAATCGGTATGGGTTATCGTTGGACAATCTTCCAACTGTTCTCCACCTTTCTTGACCTTGGGCCAAGATTTTTTGCCCCCCTTTCTCTTTGTTTTCGTCCCTGAAAACCTTGCTTGCTTTGCCGTTAAAAGGATGTTGTTGTCGCATGGTGACTGGGGTGGTGTTCTTGGGGATGGTGACGTTTCTTCCCATGTCGTCATGGGTGGTTGGAGTGGTGGTAGGGGAGTTCTGTGTTTTTTCGGCCAGTAATTGGCCCCTTCTTTTTCTGTAAAGTGTACTTGGCATCCATCGTCTAAGCAACCAGTCCAGTTTTTCTGGTTGTGTTCTTCTTGTTCGGGTGTAGTTGGCGTGGATGCGGGGAGATCGACTAGGTTGATCCAGTCCTTGTCGCTCATTTGTTCCTCTTCTTTGACCGGGTTTCCCTGGGTTTTTTCGGTGAAAGTATTCGATTGCATGTTTAGCGTTACTAAAATTTTCTGCTGGGTACCACTCCTGGTCGTGTTGCGTAGAGTAACCAGTCCACTTGGCTTGGTATTGTAGTTTTCCGTAATGTAGTTTTGAATCGACTATTTGATCGAGTTCGTATTCATTTTCTCCTTCTATCTTGATAGGAGGAGGGGGAGGTTTCTTTTGTGAGGGTAGAGGATCGTCTGAGTAGAGTTCAAGTTTGCTGATGTGAAAGACTGGGTGTTTGGTTTTCATTGAGGCCGGGAGGTCTAGCTTATAAGCTTTTTCTCCTATTTTTTCAATGATTTTGTATGGTCCAATTTTTCGATAATCTAGTTTCTTCGATGGTCTCGTGGTATGAATGTCTTTTGTAATTAACCAGACTTTGTCTCC
>ML120456.1:25803-92581 GCA_003788595.2 Choiromyces venosus 120613-1
ATCCTCTATCGCTGATGATATCTTTCGGTAATCCATGTAGTTTGAAAACATTTTTCATAAACAATTGCGTAAATTGTTTGGTTTTCATATCCTTCCTACAGGGTATGAAATGAGCCATCTTGGTTAATCGATCCACGACGACCCATATTGCGTCATAGTTGTTCAATAGTGGCAAGTCTGTAATGAAATCCATACTGATGGATTTCCATGGTTTTTCTGGTATTTGTAGTGGTTGCAATAGTCCATAGGACGCGTGATGACTTGGTTTTGTCCATTGACACATGTCGCAGTTTTTGACATATCGCTTAATATCTTGGCACATTCCTGGCCAATAGTATGTTCGTTGTGTCAATTCAAATGTTTTGGCTGTTCCACCATGTCCGTTTTGGGGTGTATCGTGATTCCTTCTTATCGCTTCGGTTCTTATTGGTTCGTTTTCTGGTAACCAGATTTTTCCTTCATACCACATGTATCCTTCCTTCCAGTTACATGATCCTAGTGCCACTTTTGGGTATTCTTTATCCTTCCTTTCTATGGCTTTTCGAATATCTTAGAACAACACATCCTGTGATGTTTTTTCTTTGATATTCTTTTCGTTTCCTTGGTCTTCTATTGTCTATAGTTCCATAGTATTGATTTCTTCTGAGACTGAGGCATATCCTTCATCCACAAAGAATTGTTCCTTCGGCAACAGAATTCTTTGTCGTTGTGTAATACGATCGTCTCCTTCCGTTGGTATGTCATTTGTTCTTCTTGTAAGGGTATCCGGTTTTGCCCCTTCCTTGCCTGGTCAGTATTCGATTTTGATGTTGTATTGACTTAGTTCTTTGCTCCATCTTATTTGTCTTCCATTCAGGGCCTTGGTAGTTGTGAATGGGACAAGGTTCTTGTGGTCTGTAAGGATTTTGACTGTATGAGGGCTTCCTTGTGCATATTTCCTCCATTCCTTGAGGGCTTGCATGATTGCAAGGAGTTCTTTGTCATGTATATCATAGTTGCATTCTGCCTTGGTCATTGTTTTTGACCGGTAGGCTATTGGTTTCCATAGTCCTTCCTTATCTTGTTGCGATATTATTCCGGAACAGACGTAATTAGATGCGTCAGTTTCAATCATAATTGGTGCCTCTGGGTCGAAGTGTCTTAGTATTGGGGTTGTGGTAAGTCTTTCTTTAAGACCTTCGAAAGCCTTTTGCTCTTGTTCTCCCCATTCCCACTTCTGATTTTTCTTCATTCTGTTGTATAGTGGTTTTGCTATCCTGCTGAATCCTTCTATGAATCTTCTGTAGAAGTTGCAGAACCCTACAAAGCTCTGGATGTCTTTGACCCTTTCAGGTGTTGTCCATACTTTTATGGCATCCATTTTGGTAGGATCCGTTCGGACTCCCTCAGAGTTGATGATGAATCCTAGGTATTCGGTTTCTTCTTTGTGGAACTCGCATTTTGTGGGTTTGAGGCGAACTCCAATTTCCTTGAGTTTTGCTAGTATCATGGCCACGTCCTTTCGATGTTGTTCCATGGTATCCAAATATACCAATAGGTCATCCAGGAAAGCTATGCAGTTGACATCCAAATACTTGCTGAGTGCATTATTGACCCATCGTTGGAAGGTTGCCGGTGCATTAGCTAGTCCGAATGGCATGACCATATATTCATATAGTCCGTATCTCATTCTGAATGCTGTTTTCCATTCGTCTCCTTTGGCAATCCTGATATGTTGATAGGCATCCTTGATATCGAGTTTAGTGAAATATTTCGCTGTTTGCAGTCGGTCCAAGGCTTCGCTTATCAATGGTAATGGATATCAGTCCTTTTTTGACACTGCATTTAGGCCTCTATAGTCCACACAAAGCCTTAATCCTCCATCTTTTTTCTTAACAAAGAGTATGGGTGCTCCTGCTGACGAGGATGCAGGTCTTATCCATCTTCTTTCCAGGTTCTTTTCCAGGTATTCCCTGAGTTCCTTGAGTTCTTCCCCTCTCAGGGGGTAGAGTTTCATAAATAGTGGCAGTGCTTCTGTTTCGATCTTGTGGTCTGCTGTCCTATGTGGTGGCAACTTGGTTCTTTCTTTTTCTTCAAATATGTCCAAGAAGTTGTGATACTCCTTAGGTACTATTTGTCTTAAGGTTTCTTTTCCACCCTTTCCTTTCTTTTGTAGGGCTAGTTCGGTGCTAATCGTTGTAGCCGCCAACGTGAGTTTTGCATCATCCCATTTCAGGATTCCGGTGACTTCTCCTTTTTTGTGCATCCTTCCAAATGCTTGTGCTGAGATGAAAGCGATCGATAGTTTTTTCTTATTCTGAGCTGGTTCTTCCTCCTGGTGATCTGTGCTGCCGAATCCTTGGTTGCCCCTTTCTGTGGTTTGAAGTTGTTGTACCTCCTTGAACGGTGTTGAAACTATTTTTTCAATAATTATCTGGGCGATCTTATCTCCCTTGTGGACCTCATAATCCACTTCTGACAGGTTTACCAATAGGACCCGAATTTCTCCTGTATAGTCTGCATCTATAACTCCAGCATTAATGGTAAGGCCGTTTTTGCTTGCCAAACCACTTCTGGGTGCGATACAGGCATAGGTATTCTTCGGAAGTCCCATCAAGACTCCTGTTCCAAGGAGCTTTTGTCCCCTTGCTGGGATTGTTGCTTCTTCTATGCTGAACAGGTTGCTACCTGCAGCCTTTCGTGAACCTTTCATAGGTATCTTTGCATCTTCTCTTAGCTTTTTGACCATGACTTCATAGTTTGGTCCTTCCTTGGTGCTGATCCTTAGAATCCGACTTTTTAGATTCTCTTGAATTGCTTCATTTTCTGGTACTGCATATACCGTCGGGGAGGCATCAAGGCATACTGCCTTACACCTGTCGCTATCGAAGGTGATTTCTTCATTTCTCCAATCGATCCTTGGGTTGTGGTCCTTTAACCATGTCATGCCAAGGATGACTTCATGTTTGACAAGGTTTGCCACTAGGAAAGTTGCTTTCTCTTTGTGGCTTCCGATGTCCATAGGGATTTCTGTGACATGGGTAATTGGTCCGGCATCCGATACCGTTCCATCTACCATGTATATGTCCCTTGGTTTTCTGATTTTTGTCAAGGGTAACTGATGACTTATAGCGAAGTTGCGATCTATAAAATCTTCAGTTGCCCCCGAGTCGATCATTGCGTTGGTTGGTATCTGTTGTTGTTTGTTGTGGAGTTGTACTTTGACCATGATGTGGTCCGATTCGAGGTTTCTTAGTTCTTTGTTGGTCAAAGTGGTGTTGAGGTATGTGGTTTTGATGTTTTTTGCCTTGTTGTCCCCCGGTCCATCTTTTCCTGAGGACGTCTTCATTCTTTTGATGGATTTTGTTTGGTTGTCCCCAGGACCATCTATTCCTGGAGACTTTCGTCGTTTAAAGGCTCTTCTTGTTCTTTTTCCACCTCCAGTTCCTGAATCTTTGGTCCCTTGATATTGGCCTTCTTGACTCTACAGTCTTTTGCCATGTGTCCCTTTTTTCCACACTGATAGCATAATCCTTCTTTCATGCGTTTCCTCCATTCTTCCTGCGGTAGTCTTTGGTATCTCCTTCGATTTGTAGCATCCAGATCCATGGGATCTCCTGGCGGGATTTCCTTAGTTGTTGTTTTGAAAGTGCCGTCTTGGTTTCTTGGGGTGCCGTATGTCTCTGTCTTAACTTTCTTTGCTTGGCGCAGATGTTTGAGTGTGGCTAGTTGGATTTCTTTGTTCATGGCCCATACTGCCAATGTGTCTGCTGCTGTGATTGTTTGATCATAGTGATCAAATTCTTCTTGCAATTTTGGGTTCATTCCCGCATATAGCCATTCTCCTGCTGTCATGTCGTCCAAATTCGCTTCTGTTAGGGCCAGTTGGAACTTGTTCCAATATTCCGTCATAGTCTGAGTTCCTTGAGTCATATTTTTGAGTTGTATTCTCGCTGCTCCCCTTGGATCGATTTTCCCAAATTGGTTCCTAATTGTTTCCTTGAATTCTTCCCAGTTGTTCCACGGTTTGGTTTTTATTTCTTCCATATAGGGTGTGAGCCATGAACTTGCCTCTTTTTGTAGTAGGCTGGATACATAGGTGATTTTTTCTTCATTGTGTTCTTCTGCCCATCCTACTGCTTGGAAGTAGATTTGCAGTTCTGCTAGCCAGTTCCTGAGTTCTTTTCTATCACCTGTGTCGGTGCTCGGTGGTTTGACCTTCGGTTTCGGAACATTCATGGCTTGTAGTATCTGGGCTAATTGTCCAAGTGGTTCTCCTTCTGCTGGTGGTGGTGCAGGCGGTCCTGATGCTTGTCCTTGGCCCGACATTCTTTCTGTTCTTTCTTCTTCCTCGCTTGAGGATTCGCTGTGTCATGATCTTTCCTCTGGTGTAACTGGGCTTGGTGTTCTCCCTCTTTCCGAGGCTGTTCTTGCAAGTTCTTGTGCTACCTCTGGGAGTTCCAAGGACTGATCTTCGTATTCGAAATACGTGTTTTGTCGTTGGGTGTTGCTTGGAGACGCAACCAAATGTTACGATCTGCTATATGATCTCTCCTTTCATATATCTTGCAACAGGCAACGAACCTACTGTTAGCTTTTTCTTAGAGATAATACTCACTTATCTCCTATTGTATTCTCTTTCCTTTGAGAATTATCAATACTGGTTATCTCATACTACGTCTTAGATATTGACCGTTGTCAATACTAAGTCCTTATAGTGTTAACTAGTATTGATTCTGCTCCCCTTCGTGATGGTTGGCTTTTGTAGTAAAGAGTGTAAAGGTGTTTTATTGATAACTTATAAGATAGGAAATAACTTAGGTGGTTGCGTGAAGAACTAACTATCAGGTCCTACCGACCTCCTTATATAGTTCTTCCAGCAACCCGCTTACAAATCAAATGAGTCACAACTGTGACTCATGCACTCGCATAACATATAACCTCATGACCATACTTGGTCATGCGCAAAAGTCCCATGACCTTAAAGGGGTCATGTGCGAAACCTCATGACTCGTATAAACGAAGTCATGCCTCTTAATCCTCATGACTCATAGGCACACCTATGAGTCAATGCTCAACATACCAATCAAATTCAAACATAAGTAACTATGACTCATAACTGTGAATCATGTAAAACCCTATGACTCGTATGTGAGTCATAGTGCGAAAACCATAACAAATAAAATACTTATGACATATAATTGTATGTCATGTGAAACCATTACAAACCATGCCAGGTTTGTAATACATGGATTGAGGTTCTACAGAAATGCTACTAAAAATCTATAGATATGAAATCTATGTGGAAAGTTTGGTTTTTAGTAGAAAAAAGGATGCTAAAATAGTGCTAAAGGTTCCACTACCTCTATGTTCACCTCAAGATATAGCAGAACGCATGTTATTGAGAAGAATTACCTCTAGAGATAATTACTTTTTCCATAGGTTGCAGTTATAAGTTGAATGCAGGGATAAAAAAATCTATTGATTGTGCGACCAAATGCTCTTATTTTTCACACTCCATGGATGGGAGTCAACTTCGGATTTTGCTACCGTGCAATGGGCGGAATCTATGGAAACGATCCATGAACCAAGCAGATCCTTATTTGTAGTTGTGTGAAGCTCCGGATTAGAGTTTAAGTAGCCGTATCTTGGCATTACTCTAGAGTCATCAGGAGCTAGTGTACTCAAACTTACCAACCACGGAAATAAAGCTTATTTCTACTGCACTTCTTTCATACTGTAGGGAAGTAATCTAAGCTAAGTTAATCTAATTTGTAGATGCGACTGGTTAAACATTTTCTAAAATAACGGTATGTATGGGAGTCAAATGGGTAGACTCTGATTGTAATATTACAAGGAGTGTTATGGTAGAGTACTTTACACAGGAGGACATGATGGAAGGCGAGGCTACTACTAGGGAAATTGAGATTCTATTGGTGTAGTGACTCGCTGTGAACTAGATGGTCGATATCCTCATAGTAGGCTGATTGTATTCTTCAAATGGTGAATTGTTTACTTTGGTTACATGCATTGATCACTTTGGACAGAATCCTCCTTTCAAAAAAGAAAGAAAAAAAGTAGAATAGAAACAAAATTCCATAGCGGTAGAGAAAGTAAGAAAAGGTTCACTCATATGGTGCCAAGCATGTAGCTTATAGCTATTAGCCCTGAATTGGGTTACAGAGTGACTACTTCTTTTTTCCTTCCCACACTAGCACAATCACTTCTTGTTTACCTCCCCTCTAAGTCAATCAGCAACCTCCTTATTCTGAACGATATCATACAATCACAAGGCTCACCAAAAATGCTCCTGTCATTCAGGTGTCTCATCTTGTTTGCAATGGTATTTCTTCCTTCCACATACTATATTATCACACAATTTACCTCTGATCTGAGGCTTACCATGACTACATATAAGTTAGAGAGTCATGTCAAGCTGAATCTAGTAGCTTCCAAAGTGTGGTGGATAAACTCAAAGAAAGGTGGCATGAACACCTTTTGGACCAACTAGTGATCCCAAGAAGACAGTTTGTCTGGCTTTCAGTACAGCCAGACTAACAGGGTTTTTTTTTTGGGGACAACCAGGCCAGACTGCAGGAAACGGGGTTTTCAAACCAAAGCCAGGCCCAGCCTGAGCTGTCTGCCCACTTTGTATGTGGCTGATACATTGTGCCTCCACATCAGTAGGATATCTATGGATAGCCTGGGTATTTGTGGGTTATGTGGTTGAATTTAAAATAAGTAGTATATGAACAACTTAGTCTGGGCATCCGTGGATTTTACCAGGGTATCTAGCAGCTTAACTTGGGTATCTCCAGGCTTTGACTGAGTACCTAGCAGTTTAGCCTGGGCATCAGGCAGCTTCGACATGGGTTGCCTAGCCTCTCGACCTGGTGGTTGCCTGGGTGTTGCCAGGCTTTGGCAGCTAGAAATAATTTAAGCCGGACTGACCCAGGCTCTTCAGAACCATGGCCGGACCACCAGTTACACTGGCTATTTGGGATCACTGGGACCAACTGGAGAAGCAACAGCAGAAGCACAATGTGTAACAGAAGGAGTTTTATAAGACAATTGTTCAATAAGCTCAACAATATGCAACCCTTACAGTAAAATTCCTGCCCTCCTTATTCTTATTCTCATTCTGATTTGTTTATAGGGTATTGCTTTGAGTGAAAGAACAGAAAAGTTGAAGTTGCAGCAGAACTTCAATGTTTTGGGAGTACTAGGTATATAATCTACATACCTCTCTAATAAGTTGTTGCTGAACATTCTACTATAGAACGGATAGTCTTACAGGCTATGGTAGAAGTGAAGATTGAGAGTTTTCACAGCACACAAAATAGACTTAACATCCTGTCAAAACAACTAGAGTTTAAGGCAATTCTAGGACCTGAAGTCAAAGTATGTCATCTCATTCTGAAATAGGTTACTTATTGTGTGTTAACTCTATACCACACAGTATCAAAGTACGCTCATGGGAATGATAGCACCATAATCCGACGAGTGGCTGGTTACACCACAAATGAGTTTGCTACACTGGTGATATTCTTTAAGTTGCAGAGTACTTAGCCTAATACATTAGCATGGAGGGAGGAAGTGGAGGAGGATATTCTGGGTGCAGTTACAGAGGATGATATGGAGGGAACTGCAGGGGTGGACATGGAGGAGGCTAAACAGGATGATAGGGAGGGGGCTGGGGGGGGGGTTGACCTGGTGGGGGCTACAGCAGATCATACAGAGGTGATGGTTGATGGGACTATTGGGGGGACTCTTGGGGAAGCTAGGGTGGAGAAATGGAAATAGAGGCTATAGTGGTCTTAACTTTATGCCAACCCTTTAAATAGTCAATGCAAGGACTTTGTATTCCATTATTATCTTTAAAAATTGCTAGTTTATGGATGCAATAAGGCTTTGCATATGGAGAGTTCGCTTGGGCTGCCATACTCCCATGGCTGAGTTGAAGTTGGACACCCACATAGAGTAGTGATTGCCGGGCCAATAAATGGGTGTATCCAAAGTGCCAAGCTGAGCAAAATGATTCCATATATCATACCGTACTAGAAAATAAGTAACTAGGATACGAAATCCATCACCGCCTGATAACTTCCAACTTAAAATAAAAGATCATGAGGCGGTAGTAAAAACACTTTTGGCACGAGAGGATGTCGATCTCAACATGCCAGACATGGTCAAACACTGCTCAATTGTACAGCTGAGAACGGCCATGAGGATATAGTAAAAACACTTTTGGCGCACGAGGCCCTCAATCCCAACACGCCAGACACCAGGCATAGCCAAACACCACTTTGTTGGGCGGTTCGAAAAGGCCATGAGGCGGTAGTAGAAGTACTTTTGGCACGTGAGGACTTCAATCCCAACACGCCAGACACCAAATATAGCGCAACACTGCTTTGTTGGGCGGCTCTAAATGGTCATGAGGCGGTAGTAGAAGTGCTTTTGGCACGAGAGAACGTCAATCCCAACATGCCAGATACCGAGTATGGCCAAACACCGCTCTGTTGGGCGTCTCTAAAAGGCCATGGCGGGGTAGTAAAGGAACACTTTTGGCACGAGAAGATGTCCGCACCGACACACCTGATAATTTGAACGAAACGCCCCTCTCCTGGGCCCTTTCAGCAGGACACAATCAAATTGTGATGATGCTACAGGAAAGGATCAGTCGCAGCTCTGGCCCTACTAATGATGGAGGCCAATTAGTAACCCTGCAGTCTGTTGGGCACGGAGGAGTATGCTGCAGGGATGCTGTGTGGAGGTAGTGATCTTGGTCCTGACATCACAGACCTTGAGGGACCAAATGTAAATTTATCAACTAGTCCCAAGAAGCGTAAATGGATATTGGGTTACGATGAATGACTCTTCCTTTCTGGACCGCCACGGCTCCTCAGCTGAACAAATAATCTCACCTTCACCCCCTCTTGCGTGGCCATGGAGGTTTTCAACCGTTTCCAAAACCTGACACCCACCCTCACAACTTTCAATCAACTCTCCCGGTTGCATTGGATCGGTACTTCATAATCTCCTCTTTCTTTTGAAATTTTGGCGTTTCTCATCTAAATTTTTGTTTGCAACCAATCATATTCTCATTTAATGATTCCCGAGGTATGGGATTTGTGTTAATATGGCCTCTATCGATTCAGATGTAAATAGAGTTTGATATGGGACGTTTTCTACATCCAACTTTTACCCTCCATCTCCTCCATTTTTACATTTCCCCACCCCCCCTTTTCTTTGTTTTTCTTTCCCTTTTTCGTTTGAGTTCTAGTTAAACTTGGTGCATATTTCTTCGTTTCCTTTTTCTTCTTGTACTATACTTCTCAATCTTGGTCTTTTGGTTTTTGATGATGATGTCAAGGCATGATACTACCACTTAAGGTGCGCCTCATTGCAGTCAACTTGCTCTCAATTGACTATAAGCTTAAGCTCCGGAAGCCCCTTCATATATTCACAAGTTGCGCGTTCATCTTTGCCCATTTACCTCCGTCACTACCGTTAAGTAATCACCCTGTATTTGTTGTTCGGGCTCGCATACAGTGGTACTAGCTCATCAATCTACCATCGCTAGGGGAGATAATATCAATTTATCGAACCCTAGCCCTGACTAATCACGACTCAAACCTTTTTTTACTTTCTCTACCGCTATAGAATTTTGTTTATATTCTATTTTTTTTCTTTCTTTTTTGAAAGGAGGATTCTGCCCAAAGTGGTCAACGCATGTAACCAAAGTAAACAATTCACCATTTCAAGAACACAACCAGCCTACTACGAGGATATCGACCATCTAGTTCACAGTGAGTCACTACGCCGATAGAATCTCAATTTCCCTAGTAGTAGCCTCACCTTCCATCACGTCCTGCTGTGTAAAGTACTCTACCATGACACTCCTTGTGATATTACCATCAGAGTCTACCCATTTGACTCCCATACATACCATTATTGTAGAAAATATTTAACCAGTCATGTCTACGAATTAGATTAACTTAACTTAGATTACTTCCCTACAGTATGAAAGAAGTGCAGTAGAAATAAGCTTTATTACTGTGGTTGGTAAGTTTAAGTACTCCAGCTCCCGATGACTCGGGAGTAATGCCAAGATGTGGCTACTGAAACTCTAATCCGGAGCCTCATGCAGCTACAAATAAGGATCTGCTTGGTTTATGGATCGTTTCCATAGATTCTACCCATTCCAAGGTACTAAAATCAAAAGTTGACCCCTGTCCATAGAATGTGAAAAATAAGAGCATTTGGTTGTGCAATCCATAGATTTTTTATCCCTGCATTCAATTTATAACTGCAATCTATGGAGAAAGTAATTATCTCTGGAGGTAATATTTCTCAATAACATACCTTCTGCTATACCTTGAGGTGGACCTACAGGTAGTGGAACTTTTTCTTTTTTTTTTTTCTTTTTTTTATCTCATATATTCATTGTTAAGTTCAAGAACCTACATGGAGCCTTAAGGGCTATGGTAAAAACAAAACTATAAACCAAATGCATAAACAAAAGAAACTCCTAGCTCTGATCTCACAACTGTCAATCCTGATGCTGCACCCCAAATGATGGCTGATCTAACTAGTAAAGAAATATATGAAGTCCTAAGTGAACTTAAAGGCCCATAAAGTAAGGGAAGCTAACTACAACAATAGGAAAGTATAGCGGCATGGGGCCAGGGCCAGTCCTATCCAGAGGAGGGTGGTGGGCCCCAGAGGGTCACTATACAGGGTGGGAAGCCTGTTCCAATTGCTTTGATGTAGTTCACCAGCCCTAAAACAAGATCAGCAGTTGTCCACAGGGAATACACCAAGCCAGTTTCATCAACTCCAGTGAGATGGAGGAGGTAAATGTCAGATTTGGGAGGACAGCAGAGGATTGCATGGTCCAGGGTTTCTTCCTCTTCCTTGCAGTATGGGCAAGTAGTGGAGGCCTAAGGGTTCTCCCAGGTAGTGTTGGCTGCCAGGTAGCTCTTCCTGAAGTGCATTTGGTAGATGCTACTAGCTACAAATTTGTCAAGACTGAGAAAGGAGTGGGGCCTCAGTGATAGGTGGTAGTGGTAATAAAAGGGAGTGGGTGACAGGAGAGCACAGTCTTGGGCGAGTTGGGAGTATAGCTCAGACTTGATCAGCTTGTAGGGCTTGGTCCCAGGATGCTCAGAGGGTAGTAGCTCAGGGAGGAGATGTGGTGCTGCCAGTGGGAATAATTCCTAGGAGCAAAGGACAGGGAGGAGTGAGTAGTACAGGGCATCAAATGGGAGGCTACAGGTAGTGGAACCTTTAGCACTATGTTAGCATTCTTTTTTTCCACTAATCACTGAACTTTCTACATAGATTTCGTATCTATAGATTTTTAGTAGCATTTCTGTAGAACCTTCAAGTTAATCTATGGATCAGTTGTAACAGGTGAACTAAACATGTCCAAATCCTCTGTAGTTTCTTACCCTAAGTACCATATTATGTTAGTATAGTGCAAAGCATTTAAAAGGGGTACCTGAACCATTGCATTGTGAAATGCCTGTAGTTGCCAAGGTAATAGGTAATTCATAGGGATAATTATTACAAAAGACCTTTAGTTCAATTCATGCTACACTGTTTGCATTTATTTCATTTTTATTTTATTTAAACCATAATAATTATAATATCCTTATATCATACTTGGGAATTTATTAAGAACTTTTACTTTTATACTAACTTCAAGGCAAATTATATATTCCATTTAATTAATAGATACATTATCCACCCATCTATGAGACTTATACCTTCTGCTAGTGAGATTTTCATACTCTGCAGAGGCATAAACAAACTTACTATGATATGCCTCCATAATTCAATCAGACTTTGCCCAATACTTCCAGATTACCTTATTTGATACTCCAGCTAATGCTTCTGGTACTATTTTTTTCAAACCTTCAAAGTTATATTGACAATAATTTCTAGTATACACCTTTGCTGTACCCCAATAGTATTCAATAAAGTTAAGCTCACAATAGAATGCTGGATAAAATATAACATCATGACCTGCATCCAGAATTGCCTCTTCAACTTGGCTTGTCTGACTCTTGAAGTCAGGTTGTACTACTAGAAGAGCATGAGCACAACAGTTGCCTCCATAAAGGCATTATAGATCAGGCTTCATACCTTTCCCAGTTGTTGACTTGATGGAGACCTGTGTAAGGAAACATTGAAGATATCCAGGCCATAGGCCATGCTCAGTAAGAACTACTCTCAAGCCTTTAAGAGTTTGATCTAGAAAGGTCATTTGCTGTATATATCATCCTTCTGGATGATTGGTATCAACCACATATGTGTTGTGCATTGGCTTAATATTCTTTCCCCTAGGTTTCAAAGTCATTTCAGAAGCCCGTAAGGTATCACTCACATACTTCAAGTGATTGCAAGTATTATCAAAGGCAAACAAAGCTTTGCATGCTAGAAATTGATCTTCAAATGCAGGAATTACCTTATTGACAATCTGTTCTAGAAGTCTGTCACCATTCTGCCAAATGTCTCCACCACATTTTAGAGTTACTGATGCATCTCCATTTCCAAGTGGGCCAATTGGTGTAAGGAAATCTGATATATGTAGGCCTTGATCACGACCTTTCTTTCATAGTAGTTTGTGCTCCTCATGTACCCAGATAAAATGTGGGTCATCATTTGAATTAAAAGTGCATTCATCTTGTATTACAAGAATCAGTGGCTGAGTTTCACCTGATTCATGTTGTGGGTTTGAAATAATATTCAGATTCTCATCCCATACCATGAATTGGTTTTTATATGATGCCATCCTTGGTAGAAATACCTCATCCTGGTATCTCTTGATATCTGATCTCTCATAGCTATCATTATAGATTCCTTTTCTATATTCCTTGTACTTGAATCCCAAATTTTTTAGCCATTGTGTAGCTGTTGATGAGCTAATAGTTCTCCTAAGCTATCTGGCAATACTGTTGCTAGACTGGTTTGAAATTTCTGTGTCCTCATTCCATATTCTCCAGTGTATTGTAATAGCTTTTGCCAATCCTCTTGAACTAAGTTCTATAATTTGATAGAGGTCTGGTCTATGCGCAGGGAAATCTGCCACTATACAAGCACTTGGTCGAAGTTGCCGTAAGACAAGTGTCGATGGAACGCTCACGACGAAAGGGTGTTGTGGGAAAACTAAAGTGTTTTTGATGTGATGTTCGCTCTATTTTGTATGTACAGAGAGAGGAACACAACTCAGACTAAATACTATTTGTGGTGGCCACTTGCACTGTGGACTAACTCATCATACAAACCCTAGAAATAGCTAGTCGCCCTTCACAAGGTGATAGTCCCAATCATCCACCAACTAGTGCGCCCTAAACTATTATACCACAATGGGTTTACTCCATCACTCCCCCTAATCCCATCGTCTCCACTCTGGAGAAAGAAAAAAACTTTTCAACTAAGTATGAAATAAAACAAATGTCTTCTCCTCCAAGCCAAATTAACTAGAAAGTGATAACATATCAATGAAACTCTGGTGCTTCACACATTCTAACCCCTTGGTAAGCCCATCTGCGATTATTTTTTCAGTCCTAATATAAGATATCTCAACATCTCCGTCTCTGACCAATTCCCGTAACCAAAAATACTTCATGCCCACATGTCGGGTTGAAGGCTTAAACTGCCCATTCTTCAGACTAGCTATATATGCCTGATTATCATTGAACGCATACACCATAGGTTTCTCCTCATGTTCACTATCTCTTCCTTGCAATTCCACCTGTAACTTCTGTAGCCATATTGACTCCTGCACAGCCAGCGCCGTGGCATTGAACTCTGCATCTGCGGTTGATTTTGCTACTGTCTTCTGCCGCTGAGATTTCCAATGTACCATGGTTCCGAACTGATCTAGGATAACGAATCCACTCGTAGATCTCATGCCATCTACTTCTCCAGCGAAGTCGGCATCTGCGTAAACCACAATCGGGGCATTTCCCGAGTCTTTCTCCACTCCCCCAATGACCCTATTATCTTTCCTTCCAAGGCATAGGCGTAGTTCTTGAGTCTGTTGTAGGTACTGTAGAATCCGCTTCACTGCTACCCAATGTAACTGGGACGGGTCTGCCAAAAAACATCCAACAATCGCACTCGTGTATGCGATGTCCGGTCTTGTTGTAATCGCCGCATAGGTGAGACAACCGACAGCCTCCTGATATAGATGCTTCTCTGTCGCTTCCTCATCGGCCAGCCTGTTGTGTAGCTTGCATTTGGGGTCTAACATGGTTGGTGGTATTATTACCCATGGTGTAGTTATTACCCAAAGAAATTTATAAAAGTACAACCAACACGACCTCAAAACATCCACACCAAAATGCCGAAACACATCAACCAAAAACAAAAAAGATATGATGACTATGAGAAGAAGCTGCAGAATGCTATCGATGATATCAAATCAAATCCTGATGCAAAACTCAGTCATGTCGCAGTCCATTATGGAATAAATCGCAAAACCTTATACAACAGACTCAATAGCAAGACCAAACCTGCACGTGAAGCTCATGTGGATCAAATGACTCTTACACCAGAGGAGGAGAGTAGTGTTTTACAGTGGGTAGAAAAACGAGATGCTCTAGGCTTTCCTCCAAAGCACAAAGAGCTAGTTCGAATGGTCATAAATCTTCATAACTTGAGTCATGAAGGAGAAGCAATAATTCAGAGCCTTGGAGACCATTATGTCAACCGATTTTTGGTCAGGCATAAAGATGTGGCCACCATGGTCTCTAGAGCAATGGACCGTGACCGTCTGCTGGCCCAAAATCCAGAAACCTTAGAAGATTTCTTCAAACGGCTTCAGGAATGCCTAACAAGTGAGGATATTGATCCTGAAGACTTCTGGAACTTTGATGAGAAGGGATTTCAGATGGGAAAGGGTGGAGGATGCAATGAACTAGTGATATCTCGAGTTCGGGTTAAAAATCCAGGGAAAAGAATGCAGCAAGGGAACCGGGAGTGGGTAACTTTAATTGAAGCTGTTTCTGCCATGGGGAAGGTACTGCCAGCATTTTATATCTATGCAGGCAAAGCACACTATGCTGGATGGCATAATAAGTCTGGTATTGATGGTCGGACATGCTTTAGCTTTACAGATAATGGCTGGACCCGTGATTACATTGGTTTAAGGTGGTTGAAGGAGCACTTTAATGTTTTTGCACCCCCATCAAAACCTGGAAACAAACGCCTCCTACTCTGTGACAACCATAGTTCTCATGTCACCTATGAGTTTCTTGAGTTCTGTTTAGAGAAAAACATTACCTTATTCTTCTTTCCAGCTCATGCTACGCATATTTTACAACCTCTTGATGTTGGAGTATTTGGACCTTTAGCTCGTTACTGTGCCCAAGAAGTTGATTCATGGACAGCAATCCAACCACTACACACATCACTACTAAAGGGTGACTTCATCCCTATGTGTGAGAGAGCACGGCAGAAAGCATTCACCAGTTCAACTATTCGTGCTGCATGGGCTGGATGTGGCATCCATCCTCTGAATAAAGTTCATGTTCTTACAGACCCAAAGGTCACAGCAAGTCTTCGGAAACCTACAATTGGATCACTTACTACACCACATAACCTCCGTTCCTTACCCCAGCGCTTACCTATGAGTGAGGCACAGAAGCTTCATGGCACCCTTCCTTCAAATCTTGAAGATGCGATTATCCAAGTCAAGGACCTCCAAAAAGCTCTGATAAAAGCAGAAGCAGATGCAATCATCTCACACAAAGAGCTACGACAGTTCATGGCATGTGATAAGCCAGCCCAGAAGAGTAGAAAGGTTCTTTCTCGTGCACGCTATATTACACAAGAAGATTTAATGGTGGCTAGACATGGTGTTGAGGACCCACTTGGAAATGGGGGTAAAAAGATGTTAAAAAAAAAGGTTGTTGGAAAAGGAAAGGAACAGAAAGAAGTAGAAACCTCTAGCTTACCTGAATCTGATCATGATTTAGTTGTGTTATCCTCAGATTCCAGTGAGGATGAAGATTTTGAAGAGATGGATTTTGGAAGTGATGGAAGTAACTATTCTCCAGCACAATCTGAGGTTCTTGACTATCCTGCTCAGTTGCAAATCTCTCCTACTCCCTCATCTGTAGGTGAACCTTCCTCTTCCATAGGACCAGTAACAGATACTATAATACCATTGAGAAGATCTTGTCGCAATCAGTCTTCTCCAAATTAGTCTTCAATATAGTTTCACTCAACTTTGCTACTTCAAATTTATTCAATTGGATCCAGTATTTCTTTCATGTATTAGTAAGTATAATCACAGTATTACTAGTGAATTACAGTTCAAGACTATTTAAACTATTGATGTGGTAGCAATTTCTGGTCATATGATCACAATTATGCATTAAATTTACTTTGGGTAATAACTACACCATGGGTAATAACATCCCCAACCATGTTATTGGTATCGGACACCCCTTGCAATTCTCCATTTGAAACCTGGAGAGAACGTTCTTGAGATAAGCGCTCTGGCTTAGATAGATCTTTCCTTCCACCCGGTCTCATTCCACCAGCATGCTCAGAAAGAACTTCACATTTCCAAGATCTTTGATCTTGAACCTCTCGGCTATCGCTGATTTCATCCATGCAACTTCTGCCTTACTCCCGATAAGTAGCATGTCATCTACCCAAACGATAATTGTCGCACCGGATTCCATAGTATAAATTCCGGCTTCGTACTTAGAACTTCTCATTCGTAGTTCTTCTTTCAGATGGGACTCAAGCATATTGTACCAGTTACAACCTGCTTGTTTAAGACCGTAGAGACTTCTCTTCAGCTGAACCACGACGTTCGCTGTTCCTGTCCCACTCTTGTCACCATTGCAGCCTTCATGGAGAACTACCCTATTCTCGGATGATACCTTAAACTCTTTCAGAAGCCGAAGGTATATTAGCTCCCGAATTTCACTTTCCAAAAACACTGTGACAATATCGAGTTGCACAATCTCCTTGTTCTCCACCACAGCCTTCGACAAAACCAATCGGATTGCAGGAAACGAGATCGTTGGACTGTACGTTTCCCCAAAATCAATACCGGGACGTTGCCTAAACCCATGAGCAACTAAGTGTGCTTTATATCATACGACTTGCCCATCTTCACCCAACTTCTCCTGCAACACCATCTGCGACGAAATTGCTCGGAGATTTCCAATCTCCTGGTGCTTTGCCGATACCACTGACCATGTATCGTGCGCCTCAAGGGAAGTCAACTCTGAGTTGATGGCATTGATCCACTCTTTCCTGTCTGCACTCCCCAAGGCCGCAGCTATCGATCTCGGTCCGTTTGTGACCATGAATGCGTAGTCAATTCCCAGGTTCGTGGTCTCTTCTCCTCTGTTTCCATTTTCACTCTTCTCATCCAACACTTCCTCGACTGCACTACTCTCCCCTGCTTCTCCTTCCGACACACGCATCCTTCTACTCCTTCTCCCTTCTCTAATATTCCAATAGGGACCTAGGTTGGTCCGCATATGAGCCTCCGTATGTGGTTCCAAGCTCAGACTCGGCCTCTTTTGGACTCTACCAGATGTTAAACCTTTTCCCCCCAAGGCTGGTGGGGTTTCCGGTCTTGGTCTAGGCGGCGGTGACGGTGGTCGTGGAGGTGGTATTATTCTCCTTTGATCAGGGCTTGGTGATCTCGAGATTGGAACAGGATCTATTTCAGTCGCGAACGGAAGGTATATCTTCTGATCCGCCGGTCTGAACCATGATGTGTCCTCATGAAATACGACATCGCGGGACAGAATCAAACATTTTGATAACGGATTGTAGAGTCTATACTATTTGGTAGTCATTGTATAGCCCACAACTGTAGTCTTTCGGCCCGAGGATCCCACTTCTTGTCTCCTCGCTTCGCTGGATGAACATATGCATACGCAGTACATCCCCACACTCTCAAGTGTTTGATGTCTGGTTTCGATCCAACCCACAGTTCATATGGTGTAACCTCTTTCCCATGTGTCCCTTTTGTCAATGACACATTTTTCAGGTACACCATCACCTGAAGTGCTTCTGCCCAGTAGGCTTTGGGTGCTCCGGCATGCTGGATTAATGCATTGGCTCTCCCTACGAGAACGCGGTTGCTATTTTCCACGACGCCATCTTCTTGGGGCGTATAGGGTACCGTAACCTGCCATTCAATTCTGCTCCTATTCAATTCCCATTGGAACTCACCGCTGGAGTATTCACTTCCGCCATCGGTTCGAATAGCTTTTATCTTGTATCCGTTATCCTTCTCGGTGAAGAACTTCTCCACTGCGGCCTTGTAATTCTGAAAATGGCTGGCAGCCTTGTTCTTTGTTTTGAGAAAATAAATTGTTGTATACTTCATATAATCGTCGACAAAAAGCATGAAGTACCGACATCCACCCATTGACTTGTTCTGCATAGGTCCGCAGAGATCCAAATGGATTAGTTGCAACAGTGTCATAGTTCTCTGAGTTGACGCTTTAAATGGTGTACGCATCATCTTACCCATGAGGCATGCCGTACAGCGATTCTGTCCACTATCCGCTTGCAAGCAGGGCGTTCCGCTTACCACATCCCCATTGCTCATCTTCAGAACCGCCAGTAGCTGAAGGTGACCAAGTCTGTGGTGCCAGAGAGTCGTCATCGAGGTGTCTTTCTTAGAGATTAGAAGACCGAAATCGAGATTCTTGCTATGCTGCACCAGCTTGTAAAGCTTATTATATTTTTCGGCAATCGCAATCAGAATTCCGTCTTGGTAGAACTCTGCTGCGTCATCGGTAAAAGCTATCTTTACGCCCTTCTTGGTCAACTGACTAACAGATATCAATCTGGCTTCAGTCATTCCCGGTACATGAAGAACTTTGGTCAGAAACAACCGTTCTCTTCCACTGCCAGGCATCCATATAAACATCTGAACCATTCCAATCCCGGTGGCAGAAACAAGCTCCCCGGTTGCTGTCTTCATCTGGCATTGATCCTTCGGCAAAGAAACGTAGCTTTCTTTTACAAACGCGTTTTGGTTCCCAGTCATATAGTTTGTGCAACCAGAGTCAACCACCCATTCCATCTCATTCATGGTGTCAACTCCTTTCAGAACCCTCTCAACGGTACCTCCAAGATCCACTTCTTCCTTTTCTTCTTCTCCTCTTCTCTTTCTCAAAATCTCTACTTTCCGCTCTGCTTCTCTCCCAACCAGTTCTTCATTCAGTAAAACACGATCATTAGCTATACCAACATGATCGTTTCTTCCATATCTTTCGTGACGATCATGTCTTCTGCTTCTCACTCCCCCAGTCGACCGAACATCTCCCTTTCCTTGCCAACAGTCAACTTTCTTGTGTCCTTTCTTCCCGCATCCATGACACTTTCCATTAAATGGTAAGGACTTTCGGGCTTGTCCTCTGTCATGCTGGGTTGACCGATCCAGGTGATTTCTGTTCTCTTGGCATTTCGGTTTGTCTTTTCGGTTACTTGCAAATAGTGCTTGGCCGAGGAGTACAGCTTCCTCTCTTTGAAGCTCCACTTCATATGCTGTTAGAAGTGTCTTTAACTTTTGATATCCGGCCATCATAATTTGAGAAGGTAGTGAGGCTCTGGTTATCATCACCCACGTTTTCCACTCTGCAGTCTTCGGCAAACCTTCGAAGATGTGGAAAATTAATTGCGCGTGTGTCAGCGGCTGTCCACACATTACGAGCTTATCTCTCAGTTCTCGAATGCGATTCAAATAGTCGAGTACTGCACCAGAGTCTTTGAGCGTGCATTCATATAACTCTCGTTGCAAGTGATTAGCGTCGTAGCCTGTAACTGTTTCGTAACTTGCATTGACATCCTCCCAGATCCTTGCTGGCATCATCCAAGTCGCACCATAGTAGCCAACAGCGATGGCATCCGTCATTGCCAACCGAAGTGTACCAATCGCCTTCTGGATCCGTCTCCTCTGGGCATAGTACTTCTCCCACTTTCTTTCATTTTCCTTTTCATCTCTGTCCTCCGTCGGCTTCTCCAGAATTTCTTCTACCTCCATGGTCAAATCTCACAGACCCTCCCATTGGAGGTAATCTGTCATTCTCATCACCCAAATTCTGTGATTGGTCCCATCGAACTTCGGAAAGCTCATTCCAACCATTGACGATGACAAACCTTCATGTTCATTCATCTTTGTCCATACCGCTATCGGTGCTACTCGTCAGAGTTATACACAGAAACTATTTGTAGGACTTGGTACTGGTGTGATAAGTGGTTATTGTGAAGATAAAAAATAATAAAGTGATGAGGAACCGAAGGGAAAAGAGAAAGAAGAAAGAAAAAATGTGTGGCGACAAGAGAACACCGGCTTCTTTTTATTTTTGTTGCGCTCCGAAAGTTATTTTTCCTATCAGCGGCTGACTATCCCGATGGATGTGGCCCGGGCTCATAACCTGATAGAGGTCTGGTCTATGCGCAGGGAAATCTACCACTATACAAGCACTCGGTCGAAGTTGCCGTAAGATAAGTGTCGATGGAACACTCACGATGAAAGGGTGTTGTGGGAAAACTAAAGTGTTTTTGATGTGATGTTCGCTCTATTTTGTATGTACAGAGAGAGGAACGCGACTCAGACTAAATACTGTTTGTGGTGGCCACTTGCACTGTGGACTAACTCATCATACAAACCCTAGAAATAGCTAGTCGCCCTTCACAAGGTGATAGTCCCAATCATCCACCAACTAGCGTGCCCTAAACTATTATACCACGATGGGTTTACTCCATCATAATTTACTAGATTAGTATATTGATTGAGAATATAAGATTCAAGAATTAAAATCAACTTACTATCATCAACCAGCTAAATATACTACCTGACAGCTAGTATAGTATCTGTATCATCCAATAGACATATGATTCTACTATTCTTGCCAGTATTAGGCTCTAATATTTGATGTTTTGTAACCCACATTACTTTATGATGCATGACTTTGTTCCAAAATTTCTTTCCCCATCCACCACCATCTGCCAACCTTTTTGCTAAAGTCTTCCAGGATTGCAACATAGGTTTTACTCCATTGAACAAATCTTCACTAGGTAGAGCCTCTTTTTCATTCTTGACTTGCAATTTTAAGAAGAGATATACTTAATAGTGCCGTGTGAAATATAGACCAACAGGTCTCTTTTCAGCTCTACTTTTCCAAGTAGATACAAGTTTCCCTATTGCTTTCAAAGATACTTCTAGAATTTGGAGTCACTTATCACAAGCTTGATATTGAGAATGTGCTGGTCATGGCTAATTCATATCATACTGCCTCAACTGATCAGTAGTATTCCTTTCAACTACTTAAATGCCACTTTGTATTTCACTAAATGTTAGCTCTGGTATTTCAGACTGTTCTTGTACTTTCTGACCCTTTTGTAGTTTTTCTGTTCCTCAAAATCTTTGTAGATGTAGTACATTGGTACTAGGCTCCTTTGCCTGTTCTTCTTCTGCTATATCCTTTATTTTATACTATTAGCTATAAACTAAAAAGGTATTTAAGAAGAAATATTTGTATTGTAAAGCATAAAGATGCTCTCTGACTTACCAGTGAGATCAAATTAACTTGTTTCAAGTACAGCCTCCTAGCACAGCTTCTTTGTGTGCTGGGGTTTACAGCCAGTTCCACATGTTCAGGATTATGGTAGTTGGTTTGTTCCATTTTTGTGTAGGTAGTGATAGGACTGATAGGAGTAGGGAGGTTATTGGATCATATCTGAGAAAACTTTATTGTTGTTTAAAGGGTTGTATCAGAAGTAAGAAATGGTGTTGATTGGATGTATCATACTATTACCATTAAAATAATAATATTAAAAATATCTGATGCATAGGAGAATTGAACTCTAGATATACTGTAATAATTACCTTCACAACAACAGGCATTTCACAATGCAATGGTTCAGGTACCCATTTTAAATGCTTTACAACATATCATATTTTATCTGAGGGATACAAATTGGAGGGTTCCTAGCTTACTAGGGGTTGTAGTTTGGTATAATTGTTTGAAGAATCTATCATGGTGGAAATTCTGAACAGCTGTCATTATATTCTTGGTGTCTCTACTCTCAACTTGAGACTTCTCACAGTACCTGAATATACATGTGGAATTTCAGTGAGAGATAATTCTGAGTACCCCTATTTTTTTTTGGTGGGTATTATCATTGTCTTATATTTTTCTTCACTCATATAGTGCCAAGCATGTAACTTGTAGCTATTAGTCCTAAATTGGGTTTCTGTAACGGGGGCACCCTAAGGGAAGATGGATCCCAAGTTCGCGACCGCACTGAAGTGACTCAAAGATCAAAAGCGATAATCAACAGTAGAGTAAAGACGAATCAAAACAGTAAAACTTAATATCGTTAAGCCACAGCTTCACTCAGTAAGTTTCTCAAGAGGTAGTTGATTGCCAGAGTAGAGAGGGACTCGCATATAGTTTAAGTAGAATATCATATACTGCCAGTTCCCTCGCATCACTACTCTAACAAAATCATGAGCACACCTGTCTCCTACGGGCTGACCAACACACACCACCCAGGACATTATTCCTATGTAGATGTTGGTCCACTCTGGCTAAATCTCCTTCCAACATCAAGTGTTTCAGCACTGCATCTCTAATGCGACCGCAGGAGAAAAACTCTTCATATCGTTGACATTCTAGTGGCGAACTATCATGCAACTGAGGAGATATACCATTCACGAACTCTCATACCCATATGCATTTCATCTATGCAAGCCTTTAGTAGACATAGCTCTCACAATCGAGCTAAACCTTCTACTTCATTCTAGTCAAGTCTTTGCCTGATAGGAAAGTCTACTCGGCTCCCCTGGTGGGGTACCTTGGTGATTGGCTTGGTGGGCGCTACCCACAGTCAACTCCCCGAAAGTACCCCTACCGTGATAAGAATCATGCTCATAGAGTTCTCAAACAACCCTAATAGTCTTACAGCGATTGGGCACAAGTTGCGCCTATGTGCGATTTGCCTGCCTGGAGATGCTCCAACATCTTCCAGGCCACCCCGGGACCACCCGGGAGGCTCTGTACTACCCTTCTGGTATTACCTGAGTAACTCCTTCAGTACTTGTCCATTTTACACATATTTGGTACCAGAAGATAGCTCTTCCTCTGGAGCACACCCTATGTCCTCTCATATATCCTACGGACAGCATCCAGTCGGACGGACGGCGACAACCTATACGGTGTTACAGGAGTGCCGCCACTCAGTTCCTTTTGTAAGGAATGGCGCAACTCAACAACCGTAAGCCCATGACCTGCGGTCCTTACACTGGGGCCGCAGGGGGGTGTTAGGAATACCTCTGTAAAATCCTGGGGCGTTCGGAGCCCTGTAGCTCCTCCTATAGCCCCCCAAAGGCTACCAGGTTTGTTGCCTTTAGATTTTACCAGAGTGCCCAATCCCTACAGGATCGCCCCCAGCCCCAAGTAAGTACCTTTATATGCTAGGTAGGGTAACTTGGGTGCCATGTCAGGGTAACTCGGACCTCATGGCAGGGTAACTCAGGCCTTGTTACATGAGACTTTCCCGAGCCCGCCTTTTATACTACTATCTTATAGTATACGTAGTTGCCCACTATAGTGAACCAAACTATCCTTACCTGGTGACCTCAGGGTCTCTGCTATGGGTGTAAGAATAGGTTACTGTAAGACACTCTCTGGTGGGTCGTTACAGTTTCTGAG
This sequence comes from Choiromyces venosus 120613-1, assembly GCA_003788595.2. NCBI lineage: Eukaryota > Fungi > Ascomycota > Pezizomycetes > Pezizales > Tuberaceae > Choiromyces > Choiromyces venosus. The sequence goes on from ML120456.1 coordinate 49,500, forward strand.
TGACTACTTCTTTTTTCTTTCTTATACTAGTACAACTACTTCTTGTTTGCCTTTCCTCAAAGTCAATCAGCAACCTCCCTACTCCAAACAATACCACACAATTATTAGGCACACTAAAAATGCTCACATCATTCATGTCTCCCATCGTGTATGCACTAGCATTTCATCCTTCTGCATACTACATGGTCAGATAATTTACCTCTCATTAGAGGACTACTGTGACTACCCATAACTTAGAGAGTCATGCAATGGTAAATCCAGTAACTTACCAAAGTATGGTTAATAAACTTGAAGGAAGGTGGTATGTGTGCAGTATTTAAGGGTCTATTATTATTGATTGCTATATACTGACTTCAATGGGTAGTAGTAGCAGATGATAAGGTAAATAGAGTATGGATTTAGTCTATTAGGAATGCAATCAAGAGAAAGACAAAATAATATATATTATCAAGAGATATGACAACAATAGCCAGGAATTCTAAGGCTCATGAATAACTAAAGGAAAGTACAGGATCATTTCAGCAACTATCATGGAAAAGTAAAACAGATGGAAACAGAAGAAATATAAGAGAAACTAACTAATGGTATAAAATATACCAATATCTTATGTTCTTTACTACCAAGTAACAACTAATATGAATCTAGTATATCCAACTCATATCAGTAACAGCCTTGTTCCATCATCTATATCCAATATATCAAACTGTGGTATGTGTCTTACTATTATATAGGCTAACACATTGTGAATTGGGATGGTAATGTTTTTGCCATATATCTAGTACATTTAATAGTATGAACATCTTCAGAAGCAATAAGAGAAGCACAACATACAACAAAAGGAGCTTTACAAGATAATTGTGTAACAAGCTCAATAATATCTTGTCCTTACTGTGAAATCCTTGCACTCTTTATTCCTGTTCTCATTCTGATCTGTTTGGAGAGTATTGCTTTGAATGAAAGAAGGAAAATACTAAAGTTACAGCAGCATTTCAATATGGAGGGAGCACTAGGTATATAATCTACCTACCTCTCTGATAAGGTATTGCTGAACATTCTACTACAGAATAGATAGTCTTTCAGGCTATGATGGAAGAGGAGATTAAGGGTTTTCACTATACCCAAAAGGGACTTAACATCCTGTCAAAACAACCAGAGTTTAAGATGATTCTAAGACCTGAAGTTGAAGCATGGCATTTTATTCCTAAACAAGTTACTTACTATATCATAACTCTATACAATACAGTATCAAAGTATACTCATGGTAATGATTATACTTCATTATGGGAAATCTTAATATAGGTTATTAATTTATTTTAACCACTAGGTAATTTCTATGAATATAGGTTAATAATATATACTAAAATTGCTAGTAATAAAGTCTAGTAATGATAGGACTATAATCTTAAGAGTGGCTGATTATGCTGCAAAGAAGTTTACTGCACTAGTGATCTTTCTCAAGTTGTAGAGTACTTAGTAAGATGTATTAGTATAGAGAGAGGATGTAGAGGAGAATACTTTAGACAGGGTTATAGAGGATAATATGGAGAGAACTGTGGGGGTTGATATAAGAGAAAGTATAGAGGGTGATAAAGAGGGAGCTGTAGGGATCGACATGGAGGAGGCTAAGGAGGGTAATAAGAAGGGAATTGAGGGGTAAACCTAGCAGGAGCTACAGTAGATGATATAGAAGGGATGGTATCTGTGGCTATTATGAGGACTCTTGTGGAAGCAAGGGTGGAGAAAATGAAATAGAGGCTATAGTGGCCTTAAGTTTATGTCAACACTTGAGATAATCAATACATGGACTTTGTATTCCTTTATTATCTTTAAAGATTGCAAGTTTGTAGATACAATAAGGTTTTGTATATGGAGAGTGTACTTGGGATACCATACTCCCATAGCAAGATTGAAGTTGAATACCTATATAGAGTAGTAATAATCAATAGGCTAATAAATAGACATATTGAAAGTATCAATCTAATCAAAATGATTCCATATATTATACTAGAAAATAAGTAACTAGAATACAAAATTTGTCCCTATCCGATAAGTTTCAGCTTAAAGTATAGTCAGATACCTTCACTAATTACCCAATATGCAATGATTTAAGTACTTTTAGCATGAGAGGATATCAATGTCAACAAGCTAGATTCATATATTAGCCTAATACTACTTTATTGGTCAGTTAAGAATGGCCATAACTGTGTAGTAAATACACTTTTAGCATCAGAGGATATTAATCCCAATATGTTAGACACCAAATATAGTTGAACACTACTCTGTTAGATGACTCAAAATGGTCATGAAGCAGTAGTAAAAATACTAACATATCTAAGGTAGAAGCAAGATATTAGGGATTAGTGAGACAGCTGGAAAATTAAGATAAGAGAAGATCTTACTGACAATACAATAATTGGACTCAGTACACTCGTGTCCGCAAAGTCTTCATACCCCTACGGCGCAACCACACAACCACCCCAACCCTTCATAGAAACTAGAAATAAAAAAAGTAGACAACTCAATTAAGAAAACCATAAAAGTAGAACTAGTAAAGATTAAGAAAACATTATTACCACTTGGTATGACTTCCATTTGCATCTAGTACAGCCTGAAGTCTTTCAGGCATCCTCTCAATCCACCCATCCACCTTCTCTTGGGGAATTAAATCCCATTCCTCCTTTGCTGCCTGAAATAATTCAGCAGCACTGTGAGGCCTTCTTTCCAACCTGGAGAATCGCTTTCTGAGGGCTCTTTTGAGTAGTGCCCAGGTGTTCTCAATAGGATTGAGATCTGGTGAGTTGGGTGGCCAAGGAAGTTTTTGATAACCACAATCTGCTTGCAAATTTCGATTTTCCACACCAGCATGCCAGGGAGCATTGTCTGCAGCAAGGTAGATGTCATTAGAAGGTCTATCTAGACCTTCTATGAAAGGGATAAGGTAGGGCTGGTGGATCTCAGTTGCATATTGGTGGGAATTGAGGCCAAGTCTGTCTCTTGGCCCTGTCCTTTCCTCCTCCTTCCTCTTCCTCACAAGAATTAACTCAGTCCTCCCCCCCTTGACTATTCCAGCATATACCCCAATGCTAGTCCTCCCAGACTTAAAGCTAGGCTTTAAGTTTTTTTCTTCCAGCTCTTCTCCAGGTCTAACTCTGACCTTTCTGCCAGTAGGATTTGGATCATAGATGATGGTAGCTTCATCTACAAATACAACCCAATTCCATGCCCTCCTCCAGTTCCTCCTTCTCCTAGCAAACTCCTTTCTTTTCTCCTTTTGTCCATTCCTCCAAAAGGGCTTTTTTCTGGGCATCAGAAGCTTAAAACCAGCCTCAGAGATGATCTTATCAACAGTGGTCTTAGAAAGACCAATATTGGCCTTTTGGGTAATATCTCTTAGTGCTAAATGAGGCTCAGCATTGATAATAGCCCCCACTATCTGTCTTTTTTGGTCTGTAATGGTTGTTGGTCTGCCAGATCTGTTGGCATCATGGGTGTTTCCATCTCTTTCTTCAGCCCTTTTAACTACTGATTGAACAGTTGCTTTTGAGATACCCAGAACCTTAGAAATTTTATTATACCCCATATCTGTGTGTTTATATAGGGTATAAATTTCTTTATTCCTCTCTTCTCTGGCTCTTTTGGTATGTGGTGGAGGCATGGTGGGGGGGGAGTTGTTGTCATGAAGTGGGGTAACGGCGTTGCGCTGCAGGGGTATGAGGACTTTACGGACACAAGTGTACCTCACCTTTCCCTTCACTATTGTAGGATTAAATATCCACTATGCCCAAAATCAAGTTACCAGCTAATTCAATTATCCTAGAATGGGGAGGATATATATTCAGGGCTATTAGAGCTCTAGGAACTAGGAAATGTACTTTACTTATGCAGGCAGCTACTGAATTTGACATCCCCAAGTCAACTCTTGATCATTGCATGATTGACCACTGGCACAAAACTGATTGGAAAGTACATAAACGTGATCAGATATTGTCCTCTGGTACTGAAAAGACTATTGTCTGATGGATTTCCAAGCTTGAGTTGCATGAATTCCCCTCTTACTTAGATTACATATGGCAAATTGCAGAGAGTTTGGTAGTAGAGGAAAGGAAAGCCCTAAGAGTATAATATGAGTAAAAGGGAAGGAAAATAGTGTTTATTATATATTAGGGAGAAATTGGATAACTTAATTTCTCAATTGACAACCTGATTTAGCCACTAAACTTGCAGTCAGAATGGACAAATAACAAGTATATGTGAATGACTATGTGATAATTAAGGACTACTGTATGAAGCGTGCATTAGTAAAAAAAGATTCTACATCTGATGCATGGCTGTCATGTCCTAGCAGAAGTGACATTCCTCCTATGTCCCCTACATCTCGTATGGCCTGAGTTCTATTGCAATACTCAGTTGTATCCTGTGCATTCTGATGTACATTATAACATAACATTATGTTCAATGTATTCTATATGGTATAGCAATATTCCTCTACTTCTAAATACTATGTGATGTCACATCAATGTCCTCACCACTCTTGAATGTCTCTACCTATATCACAGCCTCTTTCCCATATTTTAATATCTGACTATAGTCATTACCTCTTGGGAGTACCACTAGGTATGGTCAGATATAACTGCTCTATATCAGGTTCCTTCCATCTCTCATTTCTCATTGTGATACTATAACTCTATCTAAAGAGTAACCATTGATCCTTCCTTCTCATGATGTCCCCATTCCTGCCTCAAATCTTCCTAGTATCCTGATGCTTCACTGTTGTTAGTTTCTCCTTGTAAGGCCATAGGGCATTGTGATGATTTGTAGCAACAGCTCTAGTTTCTCTACAGTATAGTAGCAATATCAAGCCACCATGACATATTACTGTTGAAATTTTTGGTTTGTTTTGTATGTATGATACTGTAGATAATATCATGTACTCTCATACTTGGTTAGTGTTTTCTGATACTTGGTTAGTGTTTCAGCTCTGCCTGTACACTGCAAACATTACTACAGCTAGGATATATATTATGTATTTTTCTTTATCATTTCATGATTGCAACTAAAGATTTTTACATGTAATTGCTTATCTGCATGTTTATTGGGATTTCCTGGGCAGGCTTTCAGGGTCAAACACTACTTGCACTTATGTTTCTTGCTATGTTTTTCTCTTTTATCTTTGTATTACCAAGTGGATGCACTTCTGTATATATAGGAGTTACTGCTCACCTTGCTTAGAAGAATTAAGGACAAGATTACCTCCATACTGCATTACTTGTTTCTACTCTAGAAACAACAACTACTTGCAACCTTCTCTCTCCTTGCTTAGCATACAATGCAAACCCCTCACACTTGCATAGTATTTTCAAGATGGATATTTAAGATTGTACCCTAGCATTCTACAATTCAAACAGGTTATGAGCCCGGGTCCTCTAATACCCATATGACTTAAGCTCACATACTATCCACTGACAGTTATCGCATTACACTCCAATCATTATGGCTTCTACCTCTACCAGCCCTCCTCTTCTACCTGGAGATGTCCCTCTACCTTTAACCAACACATACATTGCATCAGCAAACATGGTTTCGCACCCAGCTACAAGCTTTATTCAATCCTGAAGCTGACTTGCCCTGAAATCTAAGGAACCTGGCGAGACATCTCTGGATATGTTCTCACGTTATTCAACTGCTGGAAAATTAGCACTGGAGAAGAAACACTTCCAGAGAATGACGAGGATGATGAAGACCACACAGACCAAATTGATGACTTCTGTGCTTCCTAGCAGTGGGCATCTGCCTACTTCCTCAAAACTAATGACCCCCAATGGCTAATCTTGTTGGCCATCTACAATACCCCACCACCTATCTGGCATTCATTCCAAGATAAGTTCAAGAGAGAAAACACCTCTTCCTTTTTCGACCAGCTCAATGGCATTCTCAATACCAAATATGATCCCTCCAAGTCAATCTCGAACCATATCAACAACTACAATATCCTTTGGAATCAAATGCAACACTGTTGCTTCTCAGCTAATAAGACTGACCGATATGTGTTACTATTTGTTTTCATATCGGTATTCAAATCACTAGAAGTGAATGCTGCCATTCTCCTCTGCTCCCTTACTATATTGATGCGTAATGATATTGATAACCTCCAAACTAAGGAGGACCTTACCTATAATCATGTCTACCATAAGCTACTAGACCTAAAGAATCTAGCTGCTGAAGTAGACAACAAGGTATATAAAAGCACCAAGTTCAAAGGAGAGGGTAGGAAACAGTGAAAAAGACCCTCAGCCAGCCTCAAGGATTGCTCATACTGCAGAAAGCACTACCCCTCTGCTCACAGTTAAGGTCACTCCTGGAATGAGTGTGAAAAGCTCAAGGCCGACAACCAAAAGAAGAAGGAAAAGAAAGCTGGTAGCTCAGGTAAGATCAGAATGGAAGAAATGCCTGAACCGACATTCTTATAAACTTCTAACCAGAAAAAGTTTCTATTAAGTTAGGCAATGACTCTACAATAGACTCATGTAGCTGAGGAACAGTTAAGCTCCAAGCTAGAATGTCTAGCAACCAAGTGTCTCCTGTTTACCTTCAATGTGTTCTTTGGGTTCCTAAGTTGTATCTATGTCACTTGTTGTCATGATGTTCTATTGTTTCTTTGGGGAAAGGTTTTTCTTTGTGGAGTTCAGGGAAGGATATGTATATTGTTAAGGAAGATAATAAAGAGGTTTTATGGGGAAAGCTTGATGGTCAAGATTATATTGTGCAAGAGGAAAAAGAGACCATAAAGAATATGACCTACCAAGAGTGGCATGAAGCCCTCAGACATCCATCACCATCTTACCTTAACTCCAACAATTACTCTGATGATCCAAATGTCCACATTATTCCAAAGGACTGGCAATGGGAAAATTGCATCATGTCCAAATCAACCAAGCGAAAACCTGAACCAACAGATAAGCAATTTGATATGCCCTTTGAGTTAATCCACTCTGACTTAAGCAGTAAATTCTCAACTCAATCCTTTGGCAACTCCTTCTACTATATTATATTTATTGACAACTGCACTCAGTATACTTGGATTTACCCCATCAAGCTAAAGTCCAAAACAGTTAAAGTGTTTACCCAGTTCATTCAAGAATACCATACTTAGGACAACACTATGATCAAAAGATTCTGCACAAACAGTGGAGGCGAGTATGTCAAAAATGAGATGCTTATACTTTTACAAAAACATGCAATCATTCATGACAAGACCCCTCCATACTCTCACGAATCTAATGGCATTGCCAAGAGATATAATAGGACTATTATCACATCAACCCGATCCATGTTGGCTGGCCTTACCCTACATCTTTGGGCAGAAGCTATTGCAACTGCCATTTACCTTAGGAATAGACTCCCTAACCGATCTATAGAAATGACAACACCCTATGAATCTTTCTACCACAAAAAGCCATTGATCAACCACCTTCACCCATACAGAGCTGAATGCTTTATTCACATACCAGAGGAGATTCGGAAACCAGGGACTAAGCTACAGCCTTGGGCAATTGAAAGATATCTTGTAGGTTACACCTCTTCCACAAAGATACACTGGATTTACCTACCATCTCAGCATAAAATGTCAGAAACTTGACAAACAGTTTGGCCATTGAAACAAAATACTGACATAAGCAAGTCTGCACTGGTGTGAAGTGGCTTACATAATCCTGAACCTGGCTCAGCAATGCTTAGTGCTGGGGCAGGGATAGGAAATCAGCAAAGTTTAGTGAGCCCAACTTTATTGAGGTCACCTGACAACACCTATGCAACCATTTGTCCACCACCACTTTGGCCCAGCACTAGACTGCTTAGTCAGCTACTAGAGAAGGTACTAGATGATACTAATACCAAAGAAACAATAATTGAAGTACAACCTCCTCCACCACCTCACAACCAAGACGAATATGATCGGCCTGTAACACCAAGCCCTCTACCAGAACCACCTCCTCCAGTGGACCAATAGCAACAACAGCAACATGGACCTGAGGACCCTCTGGCAGAGGCTCCCACAACCCACACTCGATTTGGACATATCTCTAAACTACTGGAATACTGTGGCAGAAATGCCACAGAAATACTGGATGAGGACCCCATTATGTACTGATTGGCTATACAAACTATACTTAAGGAACAATGGACCTCAGCTATAGAAGATGAGATAAAAGCACTAGAGAAGAATAAAACCTTCAACATTGTCAATAAACTGATAGACCAGAAGATAATTGATAGTAAGTAGGTATTCAAAACCAAAAAGAATGCTGACGGCATCTTAGAAAGGTATTGAGCAAGACCTATTGCCAAAGGATTTTCACAAATCCCTGGCTTCGACTTCGAAGAAACCTTTATTCCTATCATACACTATGAATCCCTTCACTTCCTCCTTACACTATGGGCCAAAAATAAATTGGAACCATGACAATTCAATGTTAAATCTGCTTTCCTCTAAGGGGGGGGATTGAAAGAACCAGTTTACATATGACCGTTACCAGGGTTCAGTGATGGAGAAAAAGTATGGAAACTTAATCAATGCTTGTATGGACTTAAGCAATCTGCGAATGAATGGTGTGCTCTCTTCGCTAGATTCTTAACATCCAAATGCTTTACAGCATCATCCTTTGACTCATACATGTTTGTTTATGGCAAATACAACATATACATCTTGACTTATATTGACGACATCGCTCTCTACTCACCCAATATCCCTATTGCCACATCTCTAATACATGACCTGAAAACAGCATTTGAGATTACCAATTTAGGGGAAGCTACATTTTTGCTTTGCTTACATATTGCATATACATCAGATGGGATACATCTTACTCAAGACCAATACATCAACACTGTCCTCAGATGATTTGCTATGGAGAATTCACATTCTCTATCCACTGCCTTACTAAAAGGCACCCAACTTACAAAAGGGACCAAGGAAACACAGATACCAGACCCTTCCATATACCAATTGATCATAGGCTTGGTTATGTATTTGACGACTGGCACAAGACCCAATCTAGCATATATGATTTCATTTCTTTCTCAATTTTCTTCTTGCCCTTCTGAACAGCATCTTAAGTCCACTAAACATGTCCTCAAATATGCTAATAGAACAAAATACATTGGACTCTTCTACCCATATACAACAACAAATGCTATTGATGTTTATATCAATGCTGACTTCACTGCTTGTCTCGCTACCCACCACTCCTTTTCTAGATACATAGCCCTCTTTAATGGTTCATGTATTTCTTCATACTCAAAGAAGCAACACTCAGTCGCAACTTCAACAACTGAAGTAGAATATGTTGCTATGTTTCTGGCAGCATGGCAGATGTAATGGTTAAGAAAAGGTCTTTATAACTTTCGAAAAGATACCCCCATCGCCCTTCATGCAGACAATACTGGTCCAAATTTCTTAGCAACAAACCCTCAACTCAATGAAAGAACGAAACATATCAATATTCACTTGCACAAAATACAAGAGGAAATCAAAAATAGATTGTTTAAACTCTTAAAAGTTGTGTCATCTGAGAACCTTGTGAATATCTGGACTAAGATCCTGGCAAAACTGTCACATGAATATTTAATGAGACTTTTGGGCTGTAGATAATGAGGGGAAGTATTGAAATTTTTGGTTCATTTTGTATGTTTGATACTCTAGATAATATTATGTACTCTCATACTTGGTTAGTGTTTCGGCTCTGCCTGTATACCCTGAACATTACAACAGCTAGGATATGTATTATGTATTTTTCTTTATCATTTCATGATTGCGACTAAAGATTTTTACATGTAATTTCTTATCTGTATGTTTAGTGGGATTTCCTTGGCAGGTTTTCAGGGTCAAATACTGCTTGCACTTATGTTTCTTGCTATGTTTTTCCCTTTTATCTTTGTATTACCAAGTGGATGCACTTCTGTATATATAGGGGTTGCTGCCCACCTCACTTAGAAGAATTAAGGACAAGATTACCTCCATACTGCATTACTTGTTTCTACTCTAGAAACAACAACTACTTGCAAACTTCTCTCTCCTCACTTAGTGTACAATGCAAACCCCTCGTACTTGTGTAGTATTTTCAAGATGGATATTTAAGATCATACCCTAGCATTCCACAATTTGAATAATTACTGTATTGTAGGTCATCATGGTTGGAACCTCACAGACTGACTAATTGCCTACCATAATCTTTTACTTTGTTTACTTTCAGTTGCATCTATTATTTAGTTTCTACATTGAGGTTTCTATATATAAGTTGCAATGAAAGATGCTATAATATTCTCTATGGTATTCAACCATACTACAATACTTCCCCATACTAACCACCACGCTAACAGCTATACCAACAACTAATGCTTGATTGTTTGATCATGTGATTCCTCAATAGGTCTCATTAAATATCCTTAAATCAAGATAACTATTAATAAACCATCACTAGTCTATCTTGGGGATGAAGTATACTAAGTCTAGGATCATCCCAATATCCACTATAGTCACCTCTCATGCATCTTCACCTAGCTGTACTATGACAAGGCTGTGGACATCAGATAAGCATCTCAAGTTATCCATGTTCAATATTTAGATACTTTCAAGCTAGTAGACTATGACCTCATGTGTGTAGTATCTGATTTTGAAGAGTGCAAGGAGCTTTCCTGGAAGATGACTTCAGAGTGCACCATACATATGTATTCCACCCATCTATACCTAAACCTAATCATTGTTACTCATCTAGTTGCTAAAGAGTGGTGTACTAGTAGAATATACCCTGTAAATGTAATAAAAGTGAGTTTTCTGAAATACTTGAATGGAGATTTCAAGTTGCATTAGTAGTTCAACAAGAAGGAATCAAAGTATAATAGAATCTTTAAGAAGGCAGTACTATGTAGTTAGGCTATGCTCACTATATCAAATCAATGCTCAACAAATCCTCTTGAGCAAGATACTTAAGACCTTGCAAAAATCTATCACATTGGAGACATCATCATGATGTCCTTTCAGGATTCTATGATGGGTGACTAGTACAGATAGAGTCCTCATTGTATCTAAATGATCTATAATATTGGTAAGGATATCAGCCCAGTGATATCAAAGGGAATCCAGGTTCAAAATTCTCATTCAGATTGCATGCTTCTGATCATAGCTGTACAAGATATGTCTTACTGAATTATTTTTATTTGAATGTCATCACCCATCCTTGATTTGTTCTTTATGTGTGAGCTTGCCAAACTTCATAAAATACATTGGAATATTACCAAACTGGTATGTGATCCTGAAAATGACTTAGTATATGCATCTTAATGAAGTTGAAATGAGATTCCATATAGATCAGTTCTATACATTAGTCATTCTCTTCTTCATAATCCTATTCCTGTACCTGATGCCACTTAGATTTAGTGACTAATTAGTTTGCCTACATTCTCTAATATTGTAGCACTCTTTGTTACTTGTCAACCTTTGCTCATATCCACTTAGACATTTGAAATTCCAAGAAGATATCTTTTGTATCATGAAACCAATTCAGATATTGTTTTATATAATCTAGGGTCTCAGCTGTATGACTTTAGTTATGGACCATCAAACTAAAATTGAGTAATGACTTAATGTAGGTGAGTATATATTTAAAAGATACCATTTATGTACTATCAGGTTATCTTAATGCCATGGTGAGAACTCCAAAAAAATCACACCCCAGTGACCTGATCTCCTTTCTTTGCTACAATGTAATCTTATGGTAGGCTTTCTTGGACCCCAAGAATCCCAAGTACTGTGGTAAAACCTTCTAGGTATGATCAAAAGTCTACAGTCTTGCATGTTTCTTGAGGAATCCCTGAATCCAGTCTATTATATGTTTAAATAGTCCTAGGTAAACAGTATGAAGCAAATTTGACTTATGTAGATTTGGTGCAGAAACCCATTAAAGCACATGAAAAACATTTCATCCCATCTTGATACTAAATACATCAAATATGGCATTGATATTTCCCAACCCAGAGTCTGTTAACTGGTATTGTCTTTCTTGTTTGAGTTATTCATATACCACATAATCTCATGTTGGATACTTCTGCAATGTATTGGTTCCTAACCTATTAGGAGGTACCTCACATTTAAGATAGTCATTAGATTTTACCTCACATAGTACAATATTTTCTATATGGTCTGCAATCCATGCTAATAAGATAGAGAAGCATCATTGGACCTTTCCATCAGTACACTCAATTGAGATGACTCAAGTGCCACATCTTGTAAGGGGTCAAATATGAGTTCAAGTACACCTTGTAGTATATTGGTATTGATTTGTCTCTGCAGTTGGTTTACTGAAGAGGACTGGGGAAACTTAGGCAGAATAGGTAATAGTATAAGAAGAAGAATAGCTATTGACCCATGTCTATTATGACTACTTGATTGGAGATTCTCAATTATAATATAGACAGACCACTGACACACTTTCTTGTCACTAGAGACATTGCTGAAATGTGTTTAATTGGAAATTGCAATTATTAGAACTAGAGTGAGACTATATAGAAGTATATACTATAACTGATTAGCCAGCATCCAGGTACAAGAGGTTGCAAAACAAGTTGCACAGTACTTGGACATCGTGTCACCAATCCACCATATATATTTCTGTATATATCCTATGTCTATTGTAGTTGTATTTATACTATGGTATGTAGATCAAGTCATATCTGTATGCTATTTACTAAATAAGATATCCAACACAGTCTATATTGTACTGGAGTTGCTTTCTTGGTGTGTACGACTAAAACATCCAAGCCACAATACAATATAAAATACCACAACAAACCAAGATAGAATGAGCCACACTCCAATTCAAAAAAGAATGCATATAATAGAAAAAATAAATAATATAGAGTAAAAACATGAATGTAGAATTGTATAATAAAAATAAAGAAAATGTTAAAAAGAAACTAGAAAAATATACATAAATCAAAAGATCTGGATTTTGAGGTAAGAATTCATAACCAACTCCTATACTTATGTAAGCAATGCCAAAGTTGCAAGAACCATTGCACACATTCTGCCAGTAAAAACAAGTAAAAGAGATGATACAGCATACACCTTTACAACTACACAATATAAAGTATTATTATAATATTATTATTCCTTACATTATATTCAGACAAAATATATAGTATTTCATACTATATTACATTATATTTATCACATTTGGTAAGAGCTTATATTTCTATTTAGTATAAGTAGTGAGCATATAGTTGTGTAACTAATAAGGGCACATAGCACAATGTCAAACCAATAATGCAGTAGGTGTAAACAGTATAAGGGCCCATCAGAATTTGATAGAAATAGCCATGGATAAATTTATAAAATATACAGGGGCTGTTTAGTAAGTTTTAATATCCTTTCACATAATATAACAAATATTATGATGTGTATAAAGTTACTAATAGGGCAAAGGCCAAGCATCTGATACCTTAGAGAAGGGGACCAATACAGAAACTACAGAAGATAGATATTAAGGGAGAGAATGAATCAGTTATAGAGGTATGTCAAGTAAATTAATACTTAAAATTAAATAAGCTAATATAAAATAGAATGCAAATATAGAAACTTACATACTATCATTACCAATATGGAAATACATACTTGAAGCAACAATACTACTTGCATTTACCATGAAGTGAGCAAGGTAGAAAGTATTGAATTTAGAATAAATGAACATGCTTTGTGATTTTTGTAATGTAAAACATTAGTTCAATAAGCACACATCAAGAAGTACAACAATATAGTCAGTTTTCAAACAATGTTATAAGAAAGGTAGAGTTCAGTTGCCATTCCTATTGCCTCCACCAGAGCTACTCCAATTATTGATAAAAATCTAAGACTGTATAAGTCAAATATTTTGCAATAAAATTCAAGCATATAACTCTGCACTTTCTTTTACTTTGAGTAAATATCAAGCAGATATATGTATAGTAACCTGGGAGTCAGAAGTTCAATGCTTTCAGATTCATAGTGAGCTATATTATTTACAGAGTTCACTAGAACCTGTACTATATGGTATATTTCAATTTGTATAATTATTCCTGTATAATCCACAATATGCTGTCATTGTATGGTTTATATCTTTTTTAGATTTAGATTTACACCTTCTTGAACAACGTACACTCATATTAGATGAGTGTGATCTATTTATTTGCATATATCAAACAGCAAAGGAAAGATTAGATACTGCAAATATTAATGCTGCTGATAGGATAACATGAATAGTATTAAACTCACAACTACAACTAATTGTTGAATTAGGAGCAGATAAGTGAAGATACAACTTACCAACTGGTAATGAGGTGGCTATAATTATTAGAAATGAATATACAGAGAGTAGATTTTGTGACATTATTTTAGCATCAAGAAGTAATAATAATAGACTACATTTTTCTACAATAAATGGGAATCATGCTTCATATATGCCTTTGCACTATATGTTATTCTTCCCAGGAGGTGAACTTGGTTATCATTGGGCACTACAATTGCAGGATAATTCTACAGTCAAAGAGGATCCTTTATATTTTCTTACCTGTCTGTATTGATTTCTTAGCTTTATTAAGGGTTAGGTTTTATTTTATTTTTACACTCTACAGCTACTTGCATGGTGAGTACACAGCTGAGGGCAGGGTGAGTGCACAGCTGAGGGTACAGCAAGTGCAGTATGAGTGCACAGCTACTCATACTGTGGGGTGCACTATTAATCACACAACAACCAAGCTCAATACATGACCAGCCACCCTCGAGTTCTCGCAGGCCTTTTGCTAGTCAAGGGTACTCTGATAGAAGAAATGCTGTATTTTCTTACTGTCATCAACTTCAGCTTTGAACCATTGTACATATGGACTGTACAGGTCCAATGTTCATTGATGATTCTCCAGTATGTGTATTGAACTATAGCCAACTGATGCAGAATTACCAAGTCTGCTTGAAAAATATCTATTGTTTCATGACTTTGAGACTTTTGTTAGAATATGGTTTCATAGTGTGCAGATAGATAGTACCCCAATACAGTATGTAGTAGTATCACACTTAGTGAGATTTAGTTGGATACAATGTATCCTATTAGAATAGGGTACATGGACTGTTCTTATTAGTTCCTATAAATAGCTACCAAATAGTGTCCTCTCTTCCAGTAGAACAACAACATTCTCTTTACCTTGACTACAATTTCCTCTCCTTGTCTTCTGTCCCAAATTCTAAAAGGTTATGAGCCTGGAGCGCTTCTGCTAATTTGTTTTTTCCTTTTTATCCATACAGTTATTAAATACAAAATTGTTCTTACTCCTCCCTGTCTTGAAAAAATCAAATACAAAATCAAAATCAAAATCGAAAAAATAAAAAGCAACCCTACTATGTTGTCTACCTATTGTTCGAAGTACGCTGGTGAGATTGCACTCTTGACTGATGCACACTGGCATGCATGGGAGCAAGCAATCTTTATTCATCTACAAGCGATTAGTACTTATACCCATGTTCGAGGTCAAGTTAAGCGTCCATTTCTCCCAGCTTTACCAAATTTGCCATCTAAGGAATGTCTGGCAGAAATCAAGGAGTGGGATATGATGGAAGCAAAAGCCAAGGGTGTTCTACTTGGATCCACATCTCCACAATTTAAGTTGTACCTCACTGGAATTAAAACTTCAGCAGAAATGTTTACTACATTGAAGGAACATCTTAATAAAGCATCCTCTATCAATGGTCATCTTGCAATCCGGCATCAATTTTTACTTGCACTACCAACCCCCAGTAACCCCCTTGGGGAATTTATTTCTCAGCTTCATGATTGGCGTATTCAACTAGCTGGCTCTGAGCAGGCAATTGATGATGCGAGTTTTAAAGATAAACTTCTTGGCTCTCTCCCCCCCAGTTTCAATAACCTTGTTGAAAGTATTCATGAAAGAGAAGAGACTTTGACTATTGAGGATGTCATCCAGAAGATCCAGCAAGCAGAGATAGGAAAACAGAAGGACTCCAACTCTATAAATGTTTCACAAGTTTCTGGTGAAGCATTATACAGTTCTTCCCAATATATTGCACAACCAGGTTCAATAGATTCTCTATGTCAGAGGCCAAGAGCTCACAGGGACCGCTTTACACCCTATAACTCAACCCAAAGGCCTCAATTCAATGGCACCTACTATAACTGTGGTACAAAAGGACATCGTGCAACTCAGTGTACCCAACGGAATAGAGGATCGCAACAACTGGCCATGTCAAATTCAACTGGTTTTGCCATTCTTGGAATATCAAATGAACGAACTGCTAATGGTCCAGCATGTTTTTCTTGTGGGGAGTTAGGCCATCGCAGCTGTGAATACCACTATACTACACTCAAGCAAGATCAGGCAGCAAATGGAAGATCAGCAATGATGGCATGGTCAAACTGAGATCTATGAACTGCCCACACCAGTTTCAATAATTATAGAAGTCAAGCAAACCTAGCCTCTGAGAATAATATTATTCCAGATACAACTCCTCCATCCTTATGACTTGCCTGCCAGAAGGTCTTTGATAACTGCTTTTTAGGAAGTAGTGAGAAGGCAATTGATGGCTTCTATCATGGAATTGATGGCAATAGTACATGTGACTAGGGCACCAGATCAGAGTGTCCAGTAGAAAACAAAATATATTTAAATACAGAGATGGAGAGAGATATGTCTATGATAAGAGTAGCTGTGCTTACCAGGAATGCACAAGAAGAACCAATATATGAAGAAGGCATACAACATCAGACAACATGTTGGATACTTGATTCTGGCACGTCTGACACAATGTGTAATGATATTGCTTGCTTTAATCTAAGCAGTATGAGATTACTCACAAATTCTCGGATTATTTCCTTGGCTGATGCAATAACTGTGGAGGCAAAGCAGACTGGTACAATTGTCTTGAATGGAATGCACCTTGAAGCTCTATATGTTCCCCAGTTTAGAGTTTCATTATTGTCTGTTGGGCAACTTGACCAGATGGGTTACTCCTTATTCTTTATTGATGGTTTTTGTTTGATATCAGAAAAGAAATCTGAAGGTAGAGAGAGTTTTGAGAATGGTATTATTAATGAATGGATGGTGGCAGTACACATGTCTCACAGGCATTTTGCCAAACTGATATGTGGACTGTATTATATTCTTGACGATGATTATGATCAAAAGAATGATCAGCAGAAGGAGATTTTGAGTGGTGACTTAGGTGTGAAGGGACTAGTGGCAGGAATAAAGACAAGAGTTTACCGGAATGAGGAATGGCAGAAATGGCACTGCCGTCTTGGACACTTGAATGACGTATCCTTAAAGCAGTTTTTATTTACCATGCTTCCAATAGGAGAAGCAAAACTGAGTAACAATATTACAGCAAATGGTGAAGATCAATGTCAGATATGTATCAAATCTAAGCATCAGAGACATTATTCAACCAAGGCTTCAGAGCGCTCAACCAGACCATTCGAGCTTCTACATTCAGACAGTTGTGGGCCCCTACCACCATCCAAGTCTGGGGCTAGATACTTCATCCTCTTCATCGATGATTTTTTCAAGAACAACCTTTGTTTATTTCTTGCAAACAAAAAATGCTGAAGCTTGTACAAGTGCCTTTTCAGAGCTCTTGAGTTATTTATCAAGTCACTATCCAACATTACCAGTTGCCAGATTCCGTTCTGATAATAGTC
Organism: Choiromyces venosus 120613-1; assembly: GCA_003788595.2. NCBI lineage: Eukaryota > Fungi > Ascomycota > Pezizomycetes > Pezizales > Tuberaceae > Choiromyces > Choiromyces venosus. Next base: position 67,229 of record ML120456.1, read on the forward strand.
GAGGAGAATATGATAATGACCAATTTAAGTCAGTTCTTCGGATACGAGGTATTACTTTTGAGCCATCTACTCCTCACTCTCAACATCAGAATGGAGTATCAGAAAGAATGATTCGTACTATTACCAGCCTTGCTCGATCTATTATGCTTGATGGAAAGCTACCTCTAGACTTTTGGGTAGAAGTCATTAACTCTGCTGTTTATCTACATAAGTGGATTCCATCGAACTCTCTTAGGAATGACAATCCAGAGTACATCCTTTCTACATATATCAGCTAAGAGGGAAATAAGAATGTAAGAAAAAAGAATACCTTTGAGTTTCAACACCTGCGGCATATTGGTTGTGTGGCATATCGGCAACTTCCCAATGAAGATATTACTACAAAGACTAAGCTTAAGTTTGGAGCTCACTCCCATATATCAATGATGATTGGATATACAGAATCAAGTAAAATATGGCATCTCTGGGATTTTGAAGGCAATGGTGGATGTGGACGTCCAGTGAACTGCTCTGATGTTATCTTTATTGAGAATGAAAATGTTTGGGAAACTGTCAATGGCCAAGTCATGGTCGATGAATCAGAGCAACTATGGGATCAGCTATTGAATACCATCTCTACAGCTGATGGAGATGGTCAGGGAGAACCTGAAATATATACGATTGAAAATGCCGATGGGGTAAATGATACTATCTCTACTGCTGATAGAGATGGTCAGGGAGAACCTGAAATATATACGATTGAAAATGCCAATAAGGCAAATGATACTATCTCTACTACTGATAGAGATAGTCAGGGAGAACCTGAAATATATATGATTGAAAAGTCTGATGGGGCAAATGATACTATCTCTACAGCTGATAGAGATGGTCAGGGAGTACCTGAAATATACACAATTGAAAAGGTTGATGGGGCAAATAATGTTATAGATGGTCTTGAAGAAAATATTGATAAAATAGATGAGATGAATGCACGATTGAGAGATGGGGTACCACATAGGTTGAAGGTGAAGAAGCACAAAAGAATTATTTTGGAAGGAGTCCGGAAAAGTGCTAGGCTTCAGGAGAAATTACTGTCTGCAACAAATATTCAGACTTCATCACATATCTCATGGAATATTAATAAGGATACCACAGACCAAGCATTTCTATCCTCATATGCACATATTCTTGAAGGAGCTAGACCACAAGACCCAATTACCTTTGGTGAAGCAGTAAAGGGTACTCTCAGAGACAAATGGATACAAGCAATGATGGAAGAACTCACAGCTCTAGAAGAAAATAATACCTGGGAAGAGGTTACAAGTGTTCCCTACAACTGTCAGGTGATTGGATCGAAATGGGTCTATAAAACAAAGCTAAATCCAGATCAATCAACAAGATTTAAAGCAAGACTAGTTATTAAAGGCTATGAGCAGCGGCCTGGAATTGAGTATAATGAAACATATGCACCAGTTGGGTGCCTAGAGGCCCTGAGAACTTTACTATCACTATCTGCAACAAATCAATATCAATTACATCACCTCGATGTTGTTACCGCCTTCTTAAATCTGCCTATTGATCAAGATAACCTTTTTATGGTACTTCCTTCTGGAATCGAAACAATTACTCCAAAGTGGTTGAAGCCACCAACTGTTCACCTCCGCAAGGCATTATATGGATTAAAGCAAGCTCCACGTCTTTGGTATCAAGACATAGATTTGTTCCTACAATCACTTGGCTTTATTAAATCAAAGGCTGAACCAAATCTTTACCTTCAAAACTCATTGCTTCTACTTCTATATGTGGATGATATGCTTATTGCTTCAAATAATTTGGACAAAATTACAGAGATAAAGCAAAAACTGAGTACCCGATATCGAATAACAGACTTGGGAAATGCACGCAGATTTCTAGGACTCGAAATAATGCATCTCCCTGATGGCAGTTATCAACTATCACAAACTGAATATATCAACTCCATTCTTGATCGTTTTGGTATGACTAATGCAAATACTGCTCCAACACCTCTACATAAAGACTCATTGCTTGATGATTATACAACAATAGAGGATAATTTGGTAAACCAAAATGAGTATCTCAGTATTGTGTGATCACTTATGTATATCTCTTTAGCAACAAGGCCAGATATTACGTTTTCTGTTACCAAACTGAGCAGCTATAACCACAGTCCATGAACTACTCATATGACAGCTGCAAAAAGAACCTTGAGATATCTGAAGGGAACAAAGAATCTTGCACTATATTTCTGGTCACACTACTCAACTCAACCTATTCTACATGGCTATACTGATGCCGACTGGGCTGGTAATCCAATGAACTGAAAATCAATTAGTAGCTTTGTGTTCTTTCTTGGAGCTCCAATATCATGGAAGTCAAAAAGGCAATCGATTATTGCAACATCTACAACTGAAGCTGAGTATACCACATATCTTGATACTTCAAAGCAGGTCCTCTGGTTACGACAATTGTTGAATGATATTGACGTCGAAACATTCAGCAAAACTACCCAAATGAGGGAGATAGGACTTGGCAGTAAATATGAAACATTGCTGACAACTCCAACATCACACCCAACTCTGGATGATTCACCATATTTGTCCTCCGATCGTGGACCAACTACTATCTTTAGTGATAGTGAATGCACAATCACAAACGTAAAATCAGAGGGTGTAACAACAAGGAATAAGCATTGTGATATTAGACTGCTGAAATCAAGAGAACTACAACTCAACAGAATTATAGATTTTGTGTTTGTACCTAGTGAGCATAATTGAGCTAATGGTTTTACAAAAACCTTAAGTGAAGCAAAGCACCATAGTTTTATTAAGCAATTAGGACTTTATGATTGTACTATATAGGTTATTACAATTGCTATTTGTTCTAGTTATTACTATTTTCTACTTCGTTTGCTTCTATCTCTCCTTAATTAACAATGACTAGTGGAGGGTATACCTTTCCCCTCTGAGATATTATGGATGAGGGGTTTTACTGGTGCCTGATGATGCTTGAGTTGATTAGAGTATTAGATTAGATTATTTGAGGTGGACTTTGTCAAGGGGGGTAGGTGTTAGAATATGGTTTCATAGTGTGCAGATAGATAGTACCCCAATACAGTATGTGGTAGTATCATACTTAGTGAGATTTAGTTGGATACAATGTACTCTATTAGAATAGGGTACATGGACTGTTCTTATTAGTTCCTATAAATAGCTACCAAATAGTGTCCTCTCTTCCAGTAGAACAACAACAACGTTCTCTTTACCTTGACTACAATTTCCTCTCCTTGTCTCCTGTCCCAAATTCTAAAAACTTTACTCAGGATGAACTAAGATGCAAGTTTGAAATCATGAGCACTGACAATCAGAGCCCATGAATTCAGGTATAGAGTACTGTGTTCTTCCTCTAACCTGCTCACATCTCTAATGGGTTCCTCAGTACCTAGATAATAAGCTTATCAGCTAGCTATCACAGAGTTATTTTGATTCAGTACTTCAGGAGCAAACTTATGTACTACATCCTCATTGAGTGTATGAGAGTGGTATCCAGTGGGATCCAGATCAGATCCGTAGTCTGAATCAAGCTATTTGTTCTCTTTACATACTGTAGCGTGGAGGAATAGATCTATTTCTATATTATTAACTGAGCTCGTAGAGGGAGTATATTATATGGTAGATGCAAGTACAATGTCCAGATTTATATGTACAGTTCATAGGTATTTCTTATATGCACCTATCTACATATATTTTCAGCAATAAAATAAACATTTCATAGTCATGGTAAAAGTCTGGCTAGTAGTTGATCTTAGGGGTCCTCTCTATATTATAAGGTGCAAGGATAATATATAATATTGCTCTTAATATATATAGGTGGAATGCTAGATCAAGGAGTTTGGGGGTTTGCAAGTGGTGAACTGTAACTAGTATTTGAACAGGCTGTAGTTTCTTTCCCACAGAAGTATATTGGAGATCATTTTTCTGAGTTGATGTATATATCATTTTTTGTTATTCAACTTGAAACACTTAATGACCCAAACTCTTGGAGTACCAGAACTCTGAATTCTTGATTAATCTTATAAATAGTTCATGATCTTTTCAAATCCTTAGAGTATTACAGACTTGCATATATATTGGAAGCCCATACCAAGAATAATCTCACAATATTCATAGTATCTACAACATTCACTGTATTCACAATATACACAATATACATAATACTGATAATATCAAGACTAACCCCCCATCCTCCGTCTCCGCTACAACTCCGGTCATTGAAATTTATTTCCTGTTTGGGAACGACTCAACACCGAGAAAACATCATGAACTTTTCTTCCTCCCCCCCATCTCGGGGGGGCAGGAGAACATACTTTCCATCCCCTGTTTGCATTTCAGCATCCCCTCCTCACTTCCCTCTTGAGGTCTACCCTCCTGAGGATGTTCTTTCCTCCCTCCCAGCATCTTACGATGTTGGTTACTTCCCTTACCCTGCTTTTGCTTTGCCTCGCTTAGCAGTTGCTACGGTCGGGTTTTTTCATTCGGTCTTTCTACAGATGGCCGGGAACACAGTTAGCAGTAGGAGGAAACATTTCAATAGGCCACGGTCGATTCCTCCACTCCCTTCTTTCTTAAGGGGCTGCCTTACCAGACACGAACGCGATAACTGATAGTACGTCCTGCCGAGCGAAAACTCCCCTCCAATCTTTCCCATCTCCAGATGATCGACTAGCATCCTACTGCCCCCCTATCTACCGCCTCGATGCCTTTCTACCACTGGGATCCCTTCCAGAAGTGACGCTATCTCTCATATCACAAGGGACTACATGAGAGACGCGGTAATAAGGTCGGTCAGCTTCGAATCTACTCCAGCTGGTACCTTACTACCACCTACCCTCTCCTTGGCTGGTACCCTTATATACTGCCAACTCCACCCCCTCTATTCAGGCGGGCTTCTGGGGTTCCTCACTCCTGCCACACCCCAATCAAGTGCCTGGCCCCCTCTCGACTCCCTGGCTTGGGCTATAAGCCCATGGGTACATTTATCCAACTTTGGCCGGGGCTGGCTGCAACATTGCCGGTTTGGTTTTCCTTAGGTTTTGGGTTTTAGGATTTCTTTGTTAGGTGCACTGTCGGGATTTTGGTTTTTCTAGTTTCTGCGCGATTTTGGTGGGATTTCATACTTTTGTAGTTTACAGGAGTGGTTGCTTGTTAGGATAGTTTTTTCAACCAGGTCTTTAGACCATGGTTTTTCTATAGCTTTCCAGGACCTGGCCTGGGTTGGAGGTTTTTTACGCGTTAGCCCTGCAGGCTCCATGCGGATTTTTGTACCTTAAACAAAATAAAATAAAATAAAATAAAAATCAAGACTAACCCCCATTCAGAATAAGAATCCAATAATATAATCAAAATTGATAACAACCTGGAGTATGTCTACATAGCAAATTTTGGAAAGGGTAAGAAGAAAGGTCAACTTGGATATAGCTATCTTCTGCCTCCTATTCCTTTCACTGGTGAGGTTAATACACAACATCTATGTGGTTGAAAAATCAGTGAGTATCATATAAGATATCTATTAGCTTCCCAGTTGATGCTCCAAGCAAAACACTCTATAATGCATTGCAAAAAATAGTCAGAGATCAGATAGCTACTCAAGGCTTTGCCAATATCCCGAATTTACCTGCTTTCTAATTCTGTCAAATTGTGGATGGTATGAAAAGATTGCATCCAGTATGTGATCTCCATGTAAGAGCACATACTACAAATAACATGTCCAGATGCAGGAGATTGATGAGGCCATTGTTTAACATATAAAAGACATTGGCAAGAAGTTCAAATTCACCATTCTTAGTAATCCTCCAGCTCTACTTCCTATGGACATCCTGGTAGTTATCTTAGAGCACCTGATTATTAATGTGACCTTACTCCGGCTGCTACTATGTGGCCTAGCTAACTGTGATCCTACAATCTTGGTGCCAAATGGAGGCTAGTTTCTGGCCCCTAAGACTCACCAGATTTCCTCTCCTAAGGGGGTTTAGAATAAACTACCCATAGTTGCCGCAATTGCATCTCAGGAGGATATCTAGGTTGTACTACTAGTGCCTACTCTACTGCACTCAGCTCCCCCTGCTTGTCATCTACTACTGAACTACATACCAACAAGTTAGTTCATTTCCTAATAAATACCATGATTCAGGTTTTTATGTGCTAACTTAGGAAATATAGATTGGAATGCCCTACTTGAGTATCTACATGCAGTGTATATGGTTTGGGTCTATCCTTCAAGATATACCTATGGTCTACACCACACAGAAAGCAAGACTGCAAATACCCTTTCCAACTATCATCTGCTTTATTAGCATCCTCCTGATGTATATAGAATATGGTTTAGATAGACTCCTATCAAATCACTAAATTGTCAACTATTATTATAAGATGTATGCCTTCACACAAGATTCAATATATACTTAGTACTATAGGTGAAGGTTAAAGAATAATACATGATACTCCTAACAAACTAGTAGCTTGAGTAGACTATATCTTCATTGATGGTGATTTACAGTAAAGGCTTAGCTTCTCTCAAATCCAGTTCTCCAGGATGCACTTGATCTCCTTGTATATTGTTACCTGTTAGGCATATGGAAAAAAGGTCCAAAATTACACAGCCTTCACTCAGGATTACTCCTACCATACCCCTGCAGCCCCCATATAGGGACTGGGCATCATCACGGTATTACGGCCGAGTTGCGTCCCAACACTTTAGCAATGATAAACGACACCTTCAGTATAACACTATATACATTGTCACTGTCTGTCCAACCAGATGCTGTTCATAGGATACTTAAGAGGACACATTTGGCGACTCATGAGAAGTGACTCGAAGAGATTTGGTTAAGTTTTGAGCAAGCTACTATCCTGTACATTAGCAGTTAAATATTATGGCTGATAAGTAATGGGACGAATTGGGAAGAAACCATTAGTGACTTGAATATCACAAGCCTATGGTACCAAAGGGTAGACATAGAGCCATGCCCATTGCTTTGAAAGAAGTAGTGCCCCAAGAGGACTTACTCGAGAGTTAGTATGAGAGGTTTTAGCCTGACGAGCTATTGGCTCGATCCAGGACTAAAATCCTGTTATGTCCCACAGGCTTTACAGTACCTAAATATGCAATGCAGTAGCCGTACCCATGCATTAAAGCTGATAACTTTATGTTTTGAGGCAGAACGATTGGTATAGTTACCATTGGAGTGGCATATTCAATATAAGTTCATATGGTGGAGAGTTTGAAGACTACCTACTGGTGGAGTGTTCACACCCTCAGAAACAAATAGGAGTTTGAAGAGATCAAAGTGAAGTGGGGTAAAATATTCTCAGGGTCAGGAGTGTTTGCACATGGGAAAAATAAGAGGCTTTTAATGCAGGTACTTAGATAGTATGGGAGTTGGTTGTAGCCTGTGATAACTCAGATGCAGAATATAAATATCAAGGTGCTCCCAGCTATTAGAAACATCAAGCAATGAAGAAGAGATCTTATTAATATATTTATTATTTACTCTTGAAAAAATTCATTATACATACAACTTTCTGAGCCTACCTTGATGATCTTCATCTTTGTATTACTTTACCTTACTTTACTTCAAGAAGCATACAGCTTAGATCAACCAACACTATCTATGGTTAGCCTACCTCTTAACATTACTATAATAAGCCTGAAGGCAACACAATACCACTAATACTACCAGTAAGAGAGCACTAGTATCTCACAGAAGATGTGGTAAATGATGGGGGCATCAAGGGAGCCACATATATAGGACAGATGTATTTTAAGTGATTAGGACCTGATACACTGGCATAAGTTGGCTACAAGCTGATTGACCAACCTGTTAAACTGTAGGAAAGAAATAACTTTACTTATTTACTACATCTATCATTCAGCTTATCATCAGATATCTTAAAGGCCATTGATAGCAGTAAGGACACCATTAGAATGTTGCTATCCTCCCTTTCTTATTGTGCCCAGTCTCCTCCAAATCATGTCCCTTTAGTTGTCCAAACTAGGAGCTAGATGAATAGACAATCACCATTGGACTTTCTTCTACCTAGTAGTCAAAGTGACAAGGAATGAAAGTACAGCACTTCATTTGATATGAAAAACAATAAGTCTCGAAAACTAAAGAGACAGCAAGATATGAGTAAAAGTTGGAAAGGTAATGAAATAGTTTCCATGGCATGTCAGTTGTTAGCTGGATCTAGCTAGATATGTAGTGTGTTAGCAGATTTCTTTCGCATTTCATACAGTAGTTGAAGAGAGCTTTAGTTTCTATCATTCAATTTCACATGTCATCTTCATCATGTCTGACCTTATTCTTAGTATCTATCATAGAATATCACTCACCTTACCTATCTGGGCCTGTTCTTGGTTGTTTACATTTTTCCCAGTCATACAAAATCTTAAGTGCCATGGAGCTATCATCCATCTCCCCCCCTTGCATTCAATTAATAAAATAAATATATAGTTCTATTCTTACTTGCTTCCTCATTATTTCTATACTTTTGTTTTCTTTATTACATTAATCTATCATTGTTGCTGTTCTTATCTTCTGCTCTTTTATGGTTCCCTTGAGTATAGGTTTTACATGCCTGAAACTATACATGTAACTGAGCCTTAGTTAAAATTAACTGCATACTGAAGGTGTATGTCAATAGAATACTCACTATCACCTTGCATTTTCAACCTCTATCACAACTTAAACAAATTCCTCTGATGGACCATTCACTAAATGTTAATTTCTATTATATATATACTTCAATTTTTTGATTTTTAGTTACATGATGGCAGGATTGCAAGGGGAGTATCATTATTACAGTCAAAAATTTTCCTCTTCATTTGTTTATGGTTAATATTATTATACAATAATATCAAACAATATCATAGTAAATATTATTAGAGTCAGAGTGGGACATCTCTTGGCATCAAGACTATACAATGTCTTTTAGCATCAGGGGTATTATCCCATATTATCTAATTATCTCAATGTATCAATTATATAATACTCTATATTGTTAGAGTCACAACAACATGATATCTCTTGGCATCAGTACTATTGTACAGCTTAAAATCTTATTTTATACATAGTAATACAAATATTAACTGAGACTCTCTACTCATCACAATATACCTAGAAATATATAATCTATAGTCAGTTAGATTATCTAATATTATTTAATTATCTCAATGTATCAATTGTATAATACTCTACATCATTGGAGGCCCAGTCATGTAACATCTCTTGGCATTTGTACCATTGTGTGGCTTAAAAGCTTATTTTATACATGTTAATATAAATATCAACCAAGACTCCACACTTATCATGATATGCCTAGAAGTATAATCTATAGTTCAATGATTTATAGCCAATCTAAATTTCTTTATTATTTATAATTGGTGATAAAACCAGTTAGCAATATGTATCATTCATCTTATCCCTTAAATTTATCTGAGACATATGTCGATAGCATTATTTACCTATACAGTGAAGTATACACCACTGGACTAAATGAATCTTATATCATCCTTGAACAATATATTATTAGTTTCAATATTAGGTTATAATGTTACCTTCCCATACCTAATAGAATATTTTTTTAGACCTTAAAGCAAAGAAGAAAAGAGGAGCATGTGGGTCATATTCAGAAAGAAATACTTGACCATAATTTTATAAAGTCCACTATTATCAATTAGTGATATATGTTATCATAAATTACAATTTCTTGTATAATATCTTTTTAAGTTTGGAATAGTATATGAGGAGAATCTAATATCAGGTGATCAAAAGTATGGTCACAGAAAACAAGGAATATAAATTCAGGTAAAATATTTTGAATGGTATAAAGTAATATTACAGAATGAGTATGGCAGTTTAGGTAAAAAAAATAGAATATTACAAGCATCATAAAATATTAATTATTTGTTTAAAGAGAAAAAAAGTAAATGTAAACTAATATTGAAGGTAATACCAATTATACTCTTTATTACAACTAGAGAAGCAGTATTTTACTAAAACTGTAACTAAAGAGAAGGGAGAAAGAAGTAATTACCTGTCAAGCTGATATTAGTTTAGAAATAAAAACTTTATAAAGGGTTGAGGAATAGGTTGAAACTTACGATATACTAGGAAGTAATCATGATTAGAGTCAGAAAAAATAGTACAAAAACTATCAGTATTATTGAAATAGGTTTCCTTCAAAACTTGAAAACATAAGTAACTGAGATGGAAGAGATAAAACATTACCTATTTTGTAAGAATATTAAAAGAAATATTGGAAGTAGAGAGGTTCAAGTTTATTGACCCAAAGAGGTTGGTATGATGGTGTTAAATAAGAAGTAGAGTATTATAAAAGGGTTCAAAGTACTCCTTATATACATATAGTATTTTGATACTAAGGCAAATGAAAAATATGATAACATCAATATTTTATCCTGTAGTGTATAATTAAGCTACCTGGTGCAATACTATAAGCAGTATGTCTAAATATTTAAGAAAAATATTGGTTCATCTTATAGAAAATCTTACAATTAACTTTTAATTTCTTGCTCCCAGAATATTAGTCATTTTTGGATGTACATAAAATTTATTTTCTGTTGTCATATTTATTTTTTATTTTCTGATGGTATGATTTTTAACCTTACTAGTATTAAGTTAGCTTATTATTTTTTTACTGCAGTTTTTTGTTCTTTCTGATGCCAGATCTCTGTCAACTTGCAGGTGGCACAAGGTGACCTCAGGTCAAAAATATGACAGCACCCACAGTTAGTCTAGTGGTGTACAAACAACCATAGAAATAAATACACATGAGGTATTGCTCTTATATATGTTTGTGAGTAGTATAAGAAGTTACCTCATCCCATAACCTAAATTTCACTGCAACATCAAAATAGTTACAAAATGTTTCTTATAGAACTCCACCTACAAACTATATAAGAAGACCCCTCTTTCTCTTCTTCTCTTCTTCTCTTCTTCTCTTCTTCTCTTCTTCTCTTCTTCTCTTCTTCTCTTCTTCTCTTCTTCTCTTCTTCTCTCTTCTTCTCTTCTTCTCTTCTTCTCTTCTTCTCTTCTTCTCTTCTTCTCTTCTTCTCTTCTTCTCTTCTTCTCTTCTTCTCCTCTTCTCCCCTTCTCCTCTTCTCCTCTTCTCCTCTATCTCTCCATCCCTGCCAGATACCCACCCCATATTGTGTCATTTCTGGGCCCAACTCTCTTTCCCTTCTGCCTAGAACTCAGCCTTACTTTTTTTTCTTTTTTTCCATTATTCTTCCATGTGAAAATAGCAACTAAGAGGTTGTACAGACCACCAGTGCAAATGGCAAAGTAAGTACACTCTATCTAATCATTGACTGTCTATAGTAAGCAATATTAATCTTTCTTTTCTCTTAGGTACCACACCATTGTTCCTGCACTTTCATCACAGACAAATAAAAGTTGGATCGGGAAGTAAGTATACTCCATTTATTTAATAACTAGTGACAATTATTAACTATTCCGTTTCTCTTAGATGTTCTACTATCCAGCCTTCTAGAAATGAAGTACAGATAGGAAAGTAAGTAAACTCTATATAATTATTAACTAGTGACCATTATTAACTATTCTTTTTTACTTAGATATCCTACTATCTAGCCTTCTGAATGTGAAGTGTGGATGGGGAAGTAAGTACACTCTATTTAATTATTAACCAGTGATAATTATTAACTATTCTTTTTCTCTTAGACCTCCTACTATCTAGCTTTCCAGAAGTGAAGTGACAATGAGGAAGTAAGTATACTCTATCTAATTATTAACTAGAGACAAATATTAATGTATTCCTTTTTCTCTTAGACATCTCACTACCCAGCCTCATAAAAGTGAAGTGAGGACTGAGAAATGCAGAGCTTGACTGCATTGAGTCACAAATGAAGGTAGAGCTGAGAGAGCATAAGCAATTATTCATACTTACTGTTCATCTTCATATGTCCTCTAACCTCTAGCTAATAATTAATCTTTCATGTGAGCAGTTAGGCGATGCAGAATCCAATAAAGAAACTATCCTTTCAGCTAATAGTGGAGGATTTCTTGTAAGTAAAATGTAGCCTACACATATCTGTCAGAATCTTTTAAACTAACTCTTACACTTCAATTAGGGGGTTCTATAATGACAGAGTATATGCCAAAAGTTAGTGTAAGTTCTTGAACACTCATGAAAGTACTGCTGTATACAGTACATAGTACTGCATATGGAAATCAGGTCCTACCTGGTAGTATGCTACTTGGACCTCTACTACCTAACTGACTTCAAATTAGAGTCAGAGATACATGTGGAATTTCTGTAAGAGATTGTTCTCAGTACCACTATTTTTTGATAGGTAATGTCATTGTCTCACATTTTTCTTTACTTATATGGTGTTAAGTGTGTAACTTATAGCTATTAGCCCTGAATTAGATTTCAGAGTGACTATATCTTTTTTCTTTCTCCAACTAGGATAATTACTTCTTGCTTGTATTCCTTCAAAGCCAATCAGTAACCTCTCTACTCCAAACAATATCACACAACTACTATGACCACAAATAATGCTCACATCATTTAGGTCTCCCATTTTATTTGTACTTGCATTTCATCCTTCTGCATAGTATATTGTCAGATAATTTGGCTCTCATTAGAGGGCTACTGTAACTACACACAAGTCAGAGAGTTATTCCATGGTAAATGCAGTAGCTTACCAAAGTGTAGTGAATAAACTTGAAGGAAGATGGTATGTGTGAAGTATTAAAGGATTGATTATTATTGATTACCAATATACTTACTTCAATGGGTGGCTGCAGTCAATGACCATACAAATAGAATAGTAATTTAGTCCATAAGGAACATAATTAAGAAAATGATAAAAGAATGTATATGATCAAAAGATATGGCAATGATGGGCTGGAGTTCTAAGGATAATGAATAAGTAAAGAAAAGTGTAGGATGTTTATAGAAACTGTTTAGCAAAAGTGAAATGATTGGAAACAAAGAAGGAATATAAAAGAAACTAACTAATGAGATGAAATCTACCAATATCTTATATTCTTCACTAGCAACTAACAACTAATACAAATCTAGTATATCCAACTCACATCTATAACAACCTTTTTCTATCATCTATGTCTAACATATTAAACTGTGCTATATTTATTATCATTATGATTGCATATGCTAATACATTATGAGAAGGGCCACTAATGTACTCACCATATATCTAGTATATTTAACAGTATGAATACCTTCAAGAGTAATAGGAGAAGTATGATGTACAATAGAAGGAGCTTTATAAGATAATTATGCAATAAGTTGAATAATATATAGCCCTTACAATGAAATCTCTATACTCTTTATTCCTGTTCTCATTCTGATTTATTTATTGTGTATTACTTTGAACAAAAGAATAGAAAAGCTGAAGTTGCAGCAGAATTCCAACATGCAGGGAGCAATAAGTATATAATATCCATACCTCTCTGATAAGTTATTGCTGAACATTCCACTACAGAATAAAGAGTCTTTTAGACTATGATAGAAAGAAAGATTGAGGGTATTTACCATACCCAAAAGAGACTTAACATCATGTGAAAATAATCAGAGTTTAATGTTATTCTAGGACCTGAAGTCAAAGTACAGCATCTCATTCCTAAACAAGTTACCAATGGGGTCTCAACTCTGTACTATACAGTATTAAAGTATGCTCATGGCAATGATGATACTATAAGTTTAAGAGTGACTGATTATGCTATAAATGAGTTTACTGTACTAGTGATATTTCTTAAATTGTAGAGTCCTTAACCTGATATATTAGCAGAGAGTGAGGAAGCAGAGGAGGATACTCTAGGTAGTGTTACAGAGGATAATATAGAGGGAACTGTGGTGGTTGATATGAGGGGAGTTATGGAGGGCCATAAAGAAGGAGATGTAGTGGTGGATATAGAGGAGGCTAAGGAGAGTAATAGAGAGGGCTGGGTGGTGGACTTAGTGTGGGTTACAGAAGACAATACAGAGGGGACAGTGGATAGGGCTAATATCATTTATGTAGAAGCAGCTTAGTACTGTGATCCAGCTCAGTGCCAAGTATGCCTTTCAAACCTACCCTATACACCATGAAAACTATTGTGGAGATTGCTTAGGTGAACTAAATAACCCTAAAGTTTTGATGATACCATAGATCAAGGAAGCAAAGAAGGTTGAAGTAGAAGGAAGGATTCAGAAGGCTATCTAGGATCACCAATACAGTAATAAACCCTTAATCTGATCTTGAGTAGTGAAATTTGGTATTACCTACTCAACATTGCAAGGAAGGCTTAAGGGAAGGCAATCATGGGCTGCTAGACATTTCAAGTTGTAGGTATTATCTGAATATGAAGAAAATTCCATTGTTGACTGTGACTGGTGTGAGCTGCTGGATGAGTAGTGGCATCCAGCCTGTTTGGCTCTAGTTAAGGACATGGTATAAGCAATTATAGCTTATCAGGTAAAGGACCACTGGAAAATATTAGGAAAGCACTGGATTAAGCAATTTTTCCAGTACTATCTAGTCTTGGCTATAAACCTAGAAACTAGGCTTGATCATCAGAGAGCTCTTGTCAGTGATTCGGTAGTGTTGAAGGATTATTTCAATAAGGTATAGGAGTTTACTATTATCTATGAGGATAACTACTAATCCTGAATCTAGCTTCAGAATCTCATCAAATTTTAGAAGATATTATACTCAAGCATGTACAATATAGATAAGAAGGGCTTTATGATGAGGATAGCCTCACATTACAAGGTTATCTGTAGAAAAGATCACCATTCTCCAAAATCAAGGTAAGATGGTTCCTGGAAATGGGTTACTGTTATTGAAATAGTATCTGGTGATGGCCATATTCTCTGTCCTATAATTATCAACAAAGACCAAGTCTACTATATAGGCTAGTATGTAAAGTGAAAAAAAAAAAGATATAGCTACTTTTGGCACATTGGAAAAAGCCTGTAGTAATGAAGGGTTAGGGTTAAAGTTATTGAAGGAGGTTTTTAACATGGAAATCTTGGCAAGGTAAGGTTTACAACAACAAATAATATGTTAATTGCTCTGTAGGTTGTAACTATATAATGCAGGTAATGAATATTGTCTTCTTATCCTGGATGGGCTTACCTCTAATTTTTTAATTGGGAATTTTTTAATTATTCCCTGAAAGCAAAAATCCTGTCTCTTTGCCTGCCTACCCACTCTACACACCTTCTGTAACTGGTGGATATTAGCTTATTTAGCTCCCTCTAGCACTATTACAGCAATTGCCTCAATAGTCTTATTCAAAAAGGGTATGCTGGTATGAACAAAGGAGAATTTTTACTGTTCTTACTAGCTTTCTCTCCCTATACTAATCCAGTTTTCTTTTTTTTATTGAAACTACCCTATGGTACAATAGAATTCTTATACCTGCTTAGAGACTAGCATTTACCCTAGAGAAGATCCTAAGTGCATAGGAAGCAGTAGGAATAATTCCCTTTAATCCTTGCCAGGCAATAGGAATGGTAAAGGGGAAGAAGAAGATAGTTACACTCAGAAAAGGCTTGGCTGATGAGGTGGCTCCTCATATTCCTAAAACATAATGCACAGTCAGCCATATCACCAGAATGGTGGCTTCCTTAATAACTAGGACTATATCTGCCTCCCTGAAGTTGAAAGCACTCTTGTCTGACCTTTCTGAAGGCTTCCAACAAACAATTGCTGACAAGATAGTCATGGAGGAGACCCACTGACAGTACTGGCAGCTAATGGGAAAAGGAAAGAAAGAAAACACCTTAGATTACCACAAGCTTATGGAAGCTATATTTGTTACCTCAGAAATGGTTCTGATATTACAGGAGGAGCAGGAGAGATTGGATGTAGTCAAGACTGCCTGAATTGCTAACCACAGAGTACACATACTCAAAAAGCCTCCCTGTGACCAAAACAGCTGTTTTGGCTGGTACTTCTGCTGGGGAAAACAGAGGGGCAATGGCACTAATCATTGTTGAGGTACTAGCCGGTTTTTAAAGTATCCGGACACCTTGGCGCCAAGGTTGGGCTTTTCAGCTGCCCAGGTGTCCGGATACTTAAAAAACAGGTTAGTAGTTGTGACAGATGAGGCAGAAGACCTTTGGGAAGAAATTGAGGCATTGGAGGTTGGTGGTGATACTAGTAGTGAAGATAGTTGGGGGGGTAGTCCAGGATATAATTCTGGTGAGGAAGAAACATTAATTGTCACTGTATTAAAGGAATTCTATCAATTGGAGGATTAATTAAGCTTCCATTAACATAAGCATATCACCTTTGATTGTGGGAGGGTAGATAATACTTGAATTCAATTGTTTTTGGATTGGGAGAGGCACTAGAACCCTCTCCTAATGTGGTGCCCATTGCACCATCAGCACTGAGCTAGATCTGGTTTAAGAGTCATTTCAACATAAATGATGTTATTGAAGGGACTCTGGGGGAAGCTAGGGTGGAGAAATGGACATAGAGGGCATAGTGGTCTTAACTTTATGCTAACCCTTTAGATAGTTGATGCAAGGACTTCATATTCCTTTATTATCTTTAAAAATTGCTAGTTTATGGATGCAATAAGCCTTTGCACATGGGGAGTCCGCATGGGCTGCCATACTGCTGTGGCCAAGTTGAAGTTGGACACCCACATAGAGTAGTGATCACCAGGCCAATAAATGGACATATCCAAAGTTCCAAGCTGAGCAAAATGATTCCATATACCGTACTAGAAAATAAGTAACTAGGATATGAAATTGATCACTACCAGATAACTTCCAGCTTAAAGTAAAAGATCATGAGGCGGTAGTATAAACACCTCGGGCACAAGAGGACGTCGATCTCAACACGCCAGACACCAAGCATGGCCTAACACCGCTCTGTTGAGCTGCTCGGAATGGCCATGAGGCAGTAGTAAAAACACTTTTGACATGAGAGGATGTCTGCACCGATACGCCTGATAATTTGAACGAAACGCCCCTCTCCTGGGCGCTTTCCGGAGGACACAATCAAATTGTGATGATGCTACAGGAAAGGATCAGTTGCAGCTCCGACCCAGCTCATGATGGAGGCCAAGTAGTAACCTGTTACGATCGGCTATAAGATCTCTCCTTTCTTATATCTCGCAACAGGCAACGATCCTATCGTTAGCTTTCTTCTTAGAGATGATACTTACTATTTCTTATTGTATTCTCTCTTCTTCGAGAATTCTCAATACTTGTTATCTTGCACTATGTCTTAGATATTGACCGTTGCCAATACTAAGTCCTTATAGTGCTAACTAGTATTGATTCTGTTCCTCTTCGTGATTGTTGGCCATCATAGTAAAGAGCATAAAGGTGTTTTATTGATAACTTATAAGATAGGAAATAACTTAGGTGGTTGTGTGAAGAACTAACTATCAGGTCCTAACGACCTCCTTATATAGTTCTTCCAGCAACCCGCTTACAAATCAAATGAGTCACAACTGTGACTCATACACTCACGTAACATATAACCTCATGACCATACTTGGTCATGCGCAAAAGTCCCATGACCTTAAAGGGGTCATGTGCGAAACCTCATGACTCATATAAACGAAGTCATGTCTCTTAATCCTTATGACTCATAGGCGCTCCTATGAGTCAATACTCAACATACCAATCAAATTCAAACATAAACAACTATGACTCACAACTGTGAATCATGTGAGATGCTATGACTCATATGTGAGTCGTAGTGCAAAAACCTTTTAAACAAATAAAATACTATAACATATAATTGTATGTTATGTGAAACCATTACAAACCATGCCAGGTTTGTAATATAACCCCGCAGTCTGCTGTGCACATGCAGTAGTATGCTGCGGGGATGCTGTGTGGAGGTGATCATCTTGGCCCAACATCACAGACCCTGAGGGACCAAATGTGAATTTATCAACTAACCCAAAGAAGTGTAAACGGATATTGGCCTACAATGAATGACTCTTCCTTTCTTGACCGCCACCGCTTCTTAGCTGAACAAAGATGCTTACCTTCACCCACCCCTGAGTAGCCGCCAAGGTTTTCCACCATTTCCAGAACCTCCACCTATCCTCATAGCCTTCAATCAACTCTCCTGGTTACATTAGCTTGGTATTTCATAATCTCCTCTTTCTTTTGAAATTTTCACGTTCCTCATTACATCTTTCTTTGCAACCAATCATATTCTCATTCCATTAATGATTCTTGAGGTATGGGATTTGTGTTAACATGGCCTCGATAGATTCAGATGTAAATAGAGTCTAATACAGGGCATTTTCTAGTTTTAATTCCTTCTCCCCCACTCCTTTACATCCCTATATCTTTCCACCTTCTTTTCTTTTTCTTTTTGATTGGTGTTCTGGTTGGGCTTGGTGCATCTTCTCCTTTTTTTTTCCTGATCCTCATCCTTCCACTGCTGAATCTTAGTCTTGAGTTTTGTCGACAATGGTGTACTACATGCGCCATTGCCATGAAATTGCTCTCAATTGAACCTCAGTATCAAGCCAATGAAGCTCATTTATCTGTTGACTGATATTGTATGATAGCCCGTCCATCTTCTCCCCCTAATTCGTCTCTCAATGCCCCTCGTGTACTATACAAGTAAGTTAGAGATCAACTCTCTTTTAACAAACCTTCCTACTGCCATACTGCGATACTAGTTCATTCATTCATTATTATGATTAGTTCATTTGTATTGGGGAAAAAAAAAAAGATTTGGAAGAAAGGAAGGTAGAAGTACTGGTTTATGCGTGGTTTTGGTAGTTAGTCTAGTCACTGTTCATGATATAGTATCATGCGTGCGAATGTCCGGAATGTAGGTACTATACTGTAATAAGTTAGGATATACTTTCTTTCTTTCTTTCTGTCTTTCTTTCTCCCATGTAACTCGGGAATGTACAGCACATTGTGCTGGGACAAACTTCACAGTGACAAAACTCTTGACACCATTCTCGTGGATAAGTACCAAATAACCCATTCTTTAGCAGCCACAGCATGAACGCCAGAAGACGTGCAGGGTATCAACAAACTTCAAGATTATACGGTATCACTCAACTGCCAGAGCACACAAAAATGGCAGAATACCCAACCAAACAGATAAAAACATCCGATTATTTCTGGGATTAGCCCATCCTTTCATCAGAAAAACCAAAAAAATTGTTTATCTATCTATATTTAGTGATGGGTGGAACATTTGAGTTCGAGTTTAGTATGGGCGTTCAGATACGCAGACTATTTGCCATCCAAATTTTAATCACTGTGTTCGGGTTCTACATGCTAGTAACTTGCACCGTCCTGTAAGATGATTTTACGCATTGCGTGGAGGGTAGGGGTGGGAGGAGGGAGGGGGATTTGGTGTTGCGTGACTTACAGGCTGTTTGGTACGATGTGGTTGGGCTTTCAAATCATGGTTGCAGACCAAACCATGGTTTGAAACTACTGGCCTGTTTGGTGGACATTGTTTGCAAACCATGGTTTGCGGAAACTAGGTCTTAACCCTTTTGCAATTCACCACTGAATCGACATTTTTCTCTGAAATTAGGCCAAAATATTCTACTCCTTTTTGACATGACGTGGTTTCAAACCATGGTGTGTACATATCTTCCAACTATGGTTCCAGAACCATGGTTTGTAACTGACCGCATTTTCCCACAATGTCGTGCCAAACAGCTGCTTAGTTTTTACAAAAGAATGTCATGCTGGTGGGGATATGATATTCAGGCTTGGTGTGCAGGTTGGTGTGCAGGTAGATAATGGGAAGGAGAGGGGGTTACTAAAGTGTCACAACCAGGAAATAAAAAAATTTTCTGAATTGGCATGGTGGAAGAACTTAAGTTGTAGGTTCACTGAGCTGAACGGACGAATGGTCACGTACGGCATGGTATTAAAAGCACTTCCTTCCATCCAAACACTCCAAAAAAAACAAAAAAAAACAAAAAAAAACAAGCCATCCAATGGGTTAACTTGGGTCGAAAAACGGCTGACCCGACCCAACCCAACCCAACGAACCCATTGGGTTAGTGCAGAAGTGAAAAGAGAAAGTAGTTAAGGCCCTGTTCGGCAAACCACTTTTATGCCATTTTTTTGTCCATAAAAAAGTTTTTTATTGGGGGGTGTTTGGCAAGACCAAAAAAAATGCCATATTTTTTATTTTTCTTGTATTTTTTATGCCATATTTCCACCACATTTTTTTGAGTACAAGCATAGAGGGGTTAGGCTGACGAGATGAAGGAATAGAAAATTTTTATGACTTTTATTCCCTTTTAATATGAACATGAAACACTCAATAGAAGGCAAGATTTTTTTATTTTTATTTTTCATGGGCTTGATTCTTACATATAATATAGGGTATGTCAAAAGTATAAGGGCAACCTGATTTTTTTCACAACTGCTATGGATTAGATGGTAAATAATTAGGTCTTACAATCAGGGTTATCAAATAAAACAGTATCATGTCCATATTTATTCCTTGGCATTTATGCAAATTTTGCCTTGCCGAATGCTCATATTTTCGGAAATATGCCATTTTTTTTATACAACATAATATATGTTATTTGCAGCTTTTAGGCCATAAAAAATATGGACTTGCCGAACAGGGCCCGAGAAATATATAATATGTATTATTAGTATTAAATTCTTATGATACAGGATTGATGATGAGGATAAGGGATGGTTGAAGTAGCAAGTGATTCGATATGACACAGGGAAGAATAGCCAGTGGTGTACTCGGAAAACTTGTAGGAGAATTGTTCTCAACCTGAAGTTCCTTTATATTGAACTTTTTAACCCCTCGGAGAGAGTGATAATCCAATACCACTAATCACTCTTAAGCCTAGTTTTTCACCGGACTATCCCGATTTAGAGAAGCTTCCGCCTTCACCTTCCTACTAATAGTAAATACTGTTTCAGAATTCCGCGTGCTCAGACTATAGTTTTCCATAGTAAAATAGCAATTACTGCATTCCAAAATATTATAAAAAATTTTAAAGCAAATCGAATAATATTGGATGGGTTCGTTGGGTAGCCCGGGTTTGGCCCACATCAACCCCGACCCAACCCAAGGAAGGAACCCAACCCAACGAACCCGACCCAACCCAATGAACAACCCGGGTTAACCCACCCAAGGCCCGACCCATTGGATGGCTTGAATGCAAACCTACGATCCTGGCAACAAAAGAAATGTGCCCCCCAAGGCTTCCCGTACAAAATCCCCATCCTCAATACCCACCTATCCAGCACCAAAGTGTGAAAAAGAAAAAAAAAACTGAGAATTCTTTTGGACAGAGAGTTCAAGCTGCACCACAGTCTCATATAGTTAAAAGCTAGGTTGCAGAAATCGTCCGGCAAAGCCTGAGAGTCTGAGTTCTGAAGATGAAGGTTGAAACCTAGGCCAAGACTAGTGTTTGCCACGAGCCGGCTCGTGAGCAAATAGGCTCGAGTGGATTTGTTAGTAGACACGGGATATCACTTGCTTACAGATTCCTGTTAGGAAAACCTTTTTAGATATTAAACTTTTCCCCGCTTCCCAGCATCAACCA
This sequence comes from Choiromyces venosus 120613-1, assembly GCA_003788595.2. Lineage (NCBI taxonomy): Eukaryota > Fungi > Ascomycota > Pezizomycetes > Pezizales > Tuberaceae > Choiromyces > Choiromyces venosus. The sequence continues at coordinate 88,818 of ML120456.1, forward strand.
AGATCTTTATTGAGATACCTGTCTTTCTCCCATCTACTTCCGTCTTACCCCTTACAAGATTTGAGGAGAAAGATTGAGGAAAAAAACATCGCAAGAGCTCGAGCTGGCTGGGCTCGGGGAATAGGCCGGCTCGAGGGGGGCGAGCCTTCGAGCTTCTCAGCTCGTGGCGAACACTAGCCAAGACCACAAGTTGTTTGGGATTTTTCACAGCGACGAAGTGAGCTCACTTCACATCGCTTTATCAGTATGTACTGTACTCAGGTGCGAATAAAAACCGAAACATTTATATGTTAAAGTCTTAATGAATCTCCTTTATATTATCAAGGTTTGGAGTGCGGAGCCTGTTGTATTTATTTGTGGTAGCTAATTAGAAATCGGCGTTTTGTATGGAAAACCAGGGGGCACGTTTCTTGTTTACCAAGCTCGTACTGTACATAAAAGAAAATATAAAAATGAACAATATCCGTCATGCAAAAAAAAGTCCAAACCAATAATGAAAAACAAAATGAAAAAAGTCAAAAACTACGCCATAGCCTCCACTAAAAACCCCTTCTCCCCCTCCTTCACTTCAACCTTTGCCCACCGGACGATCCAATCGCCAACCGCAACCCTCATCCTCTCAGCCGTAGCCGGAGAATCCAACTGCAGCACTTCCAACCCCTCCTTCTCAACCGCAACACTCTCCCTCGCAGCCTTCACCGCCTCCCAGAGCGCGAACAGCACACTAGCGCCCAAAAACAACGGCGGTTCGCCAATCCCCTTGGAGCTCTGAATACTTCTAAGCTTCGCCCACTTCACGCCCTTCAGCAATCCAACGTTAAAGACTTGCGGGATATCCGCGAATCCTGGAATCTTGTAAGTTCCGGGTCCGCGTGTGAATAATTCGCAATTCTTCTGCCAGAGCGTTTCTTCCATCGTGAATAGCCCTTGACCTTGTACGAATGCGCCTTCGATCTGGCCGTAGTTGATGGCTGGGTTGATGGAGCGGCCGGCGTCCATTTTTATGTCGGTGCGGACACCCGTGTGTGAGCCGGTGAGCACGTCCAATTCCACTTCGGAGATGGCGGCGCCCTGCGTGAAGTAGAAGTACATTGGCAGTGGGTCGACGTAGTTTCCCCAGATGCAGCCGATCGTCGGCGTTTTGTAGTATCCGTTGGTGCTAAGGTTCACGCGCTCAAGGTAGGCTGCGTGCGCGAGGGTTTTTAGCGGCGCGTCGACGCCGTATTTTTGGCAGAAGGGTTCGAGGCATGCGTTTAGTTGCTGGCAAGCGTGCTGAACTGCCATTCCGTTGAGGTCACTGCCGGAGGAGGCTGCGGTTGGGGAGGTGTTGGCTACGGTGTTGGAGGAGGTCTCGGAGGTGAAGATTGCGTCTAACGGGTAGTTTAGTTCCTGCGCTGCGATTTGGCTCATTTTAGTGTACAGTCCTTGACCCATTTCTGTTCCACCGTGGGCGAGGAGGACGAAGCCATCATTGCAGATGTGCACCAGCGCACCAGCTTGGTTCAAATGCACTGCTGTAGAAAAAGACAGGCCAAACCTCGTCCGGATTAAAGAAATTCCCCGCTTCTTTCATTTATATGTGCGGTTGAACTCCTCGACTTGCTGAACGCGGGCATCATAGTCGGATTCAGCCTTCAATTGAGTAATAATCTGCGGAACGTGCCAGTCTTCCTGAGGTTGAAGGAAGGGCGTCAACTGGCCCTCCTTGTACAAATTCTTCCACCGGAGTTCGTCGACCGACATTTCCAAGTGATCGGCGATAGCTGTAATGATGCATTCTGCAATATATTGATATTGTGGAGCACCAAAGCCATGGAAAGCAGTGTTAGAGTGAGTGTTCGTCTTGCAGACGTGGCCGCGGAGGTGAACGTGCGGAATCCAGTAGCAGCTATCCATGTACGTGAGTGCATGGTCCATGACGACTCCACTGAGATCTTGAGAGTATCCAGCATTGTCGTAGACGCCTGCATCAAGGACTTGGAGCATTCCATCTTTTGAAACACCGACCTTCCAATGTGCCTGGAAGGGATTTCGTTGACCGGAGGTCATCCTATTACCATCATCAGTATCACTCGAGGAATCATAGGTAGGAGAAAAACATACATATCCTCATCACGGTTAAGTATGCACCTAATCGGCCATCCAACTTTCTTCGCGCCGACCGCAAGAATACAAGCCAACTACACAGACCTACTCTCCTTACCACCAAATCCACCACCCATCCTCTTCACTTTCGCCACAATCCTAGAACTAGGGACGCCAGTAACCTGTGAAACAAACTCTTGCGTCTCCATGATATTCTGAGTGCTAGACCAGACTTCCATCTCCCTGTCTTCTGGTCTCGGGATCACTGCGGCAGCATTGGTCTCGAGGTAGAAGTGCTCCTGTCCACCCATCCTAGCAACGCCTTCATAGACAAAGTCACAATCTTTGAAGCCTTCAGCAGTCGGCTTTCCTCGAATGAGCATTTTTCCATGCGGGAAGAATGATTTCACAGCAATTGCCTCGGAGATGGTCAAGATGGGCGGTAACTCCTCATACTGAACTCAACCAATTGTGCCGCAGCCTGAGCAATAGCCACAGACTCGGCATACACCATACCAATCGGTTGACCATGCGAGTGCACAAAGTCCTTCGCAAAGAATGGCTCATCTTTCTTGGCAGATCCCCAGAGATTGCGCTCGTCATCGAGGTCATTGATATTGACGAAACCGGCCACACCGGGTACTTGTAGTGCAGGGGCGAAATCGACTTTGACAAGCTTAGCGTGAGCCTTCTTCGACAACCTCCGAAGAGCTGGCCTTCAATATTCGGCATATCATCGATGTACTCGGCTTCTCCGGTAGCCTGTTTCAAACCGGACAAGTGCGGGATTTGCTTCCCAACAACTCTCTGCTCGTATGGGTTGTCATTATCCCTTGATCCATATGAAATACCGCGGCGAATCTCTTCAATGACCTCATGATCGACGTGCTGCTCTTGGGTTCCAAGCTCCAATTCTGCAGCGACTTCGTGCCAGAAACGGAACAAGAACGAGAATGCAAGCGTCTTACGGTAAGTCGGCATACCACCGGGCACGGTAAAGCCAAGCGGGGAGTCCTTAAAATAATTAGCCCATCATGAAATATAATTCAGCAGGGTTAGGGTTACCTTTTCCATTGCCGCCACGGCATCTTCGAGGACGGTATTGTCAAACAACTTCTTGCCGAGGAGTGCCTCCATAGAGTTCTTTGCCTCAACAGTTTTCGGGGCCATTCTACTCTCGTTAGTGAAGACCAGTTGACGGTGGGAGAATGTACAAACCCTCCGTAAGCCAGTGAGATATCCGTAACAACACTACTCTCATCGAGAACAACCCTGAACCCAGCAGTGACAATAGCGATATCATCATCCTTTCGCTTAGCCTGCTTGTAAGACTTGATAACCTCTCGAGTGCCCTCTGCCGGTAGTGGAATAGTCAACTTCGTAATGATAGAATCCGCCGGTAATGCGGTCGTCCGGTAGACGACAAAGAACTCCTTCATCAGCAACAGAAACTCGCCACGAGTCTTTGACTGGGCAGTAAGAACAGTGCCAGAGGCGATGAGCACAGGGTTAAGATCCGAGATCGGTGAAGCAGTAACAATGTTTCCAGAAGGCATAGCAGTATTCCGAATCTACCATCCCATTAGTCCTAGCCAACAACTAAGCAGGATGGAAAGAAGAGGGGAACAAACTTGTCTACCAGCAAAATACTTCAATTGCTTCCTAATAATCTCACGGAC
>ML120456.1:93571-119196 GCA_003788595.2 Choiromyces venosus 120613-1
CCACAAGAAACCAGCGCCAAACAAGCGTTAACCGCCAAATGCTCTACCCTCCCATCCCACGAATCCCGCACAACAACAGTACAAGCCCCACATCTGCCCTACCGACACCCCAACTTCGTCTCCTGAGTTTCCGCTACGAACAGATATAGTTCAATAACGTCGCTTCAGGATATACACTTGTCAAAGTAATTTTCGTGCCGTGGAGGTAGAAGCACCAGCCCGAGGATGCGCACGCGTCCCGTACGCGTGAGGATAGAGCTTTATTCGCGGTTGGTTGGGCCGCAGAAGTTTTTGGGAGGTCCTTGTTTTTTTTTTTTCCCTTCCCTTGGTAAACGAGAAAGTAAAATGAAAAAGGGAAAAAAACAATTAAGATTGGCTAGAAAGGACGAAGGTCGATGGCAGAAAGGAAGGAAAGAAGGTCAGAGCTTTACTTTGCTTTTACATGCCCACCCCGGTCAAAATAAGGTACAAGTAGCATAGAGGTACAAGTTTGAGCGTTGCAATAGGGAGGTTCTGCTACGACCGTCGTAAAATTGAACTACACTTATTTTGTGGCGAGTAAGTGTGTTGCAACCAGGTCAGAACATTGAAGATTTTGCTAAGTACAGTTCGAAACTTGGTGTCGGCTACAAAGTTTGCGCCAAGGTGCTAGTGCCAATTACACCAAAATTTGGTAAACAATTGTGTAAACAAAGGCCTGTTACGACCGCCTTATTTAAGAACTGTTCTTAAGACTTTACAAAAGTTGAGCCACAGTGCACTTAGACAAACTAGGAAAGGTTAGCGTCGTTGCTCTGGCAATAAGTACAGTTCATGTTACGACGATCGTAGCAGAACCTCCCTAATGAATGTACCTTCAACCCAACTCCGTAGAAGTAATTCGCCGCTTGGCTTTCACAACCCATCTCTACGGCGGGTCAAGTACTGTAGACATCGAGTGCAAAAAAACTTTAGTGAGTAGCAACCGATACCACGCCTCAATCCTAAGGCCGGGTAACCTCCCCCCTAAAGACTTCACCCACCCAACATAGCCAGAAAAATTCAAATGTAAGAAAAAATGGCTAATATTATCTTGTGGATTTGCTGGTGGTTTTTCCCTTGTACCCGATCGCGCCCTCATCACTGTTCTACATGTACTAGTAGTCAAGAAGGTCATAATGCTTGAGCATGCAAGAAACCTCATGATTAGAGGGAGGAGAAACCTCATTGTCCCCCGAACCGCTGAAACATTCCAGCCCCATTTAAAATGTTGAGGAGTAGCCTATTTTAGTAATTGGGAGTAAATTTACACAGACTCTCTCGTTTCCATCATGGCTATTGAGCTGCACAGATCTTGTGGTATTCTGAGCACTAGACCTCTTGAGAACATCAAGGTTTTTTCTATCACGATTACTCAAATAAGTTAGTATTCAACATTTTAAATGGGGCTGGAATGTTTCAGCGGTTTAGGGGATAATGAGGTTTCTCCTCCCTCTAATTGTGAGGCTTCTTGCTCGAGGGGTGCGATCGGGTACAAGGGAAAAACCACCAGCAAATCCACAAGATAATATTAGCCATTTTTTCTTACATTTGAATTTTTCTGGCTGTTGGGTGGGTGAAGTCTTTAGGGGGGAGGTTACCCGGCCTTAGGATTGAGGCGTGGTATCGGTTGCTACTCGCTAAAGTTTTTTTTGCTCTCGATGTCTACTTGACCCGCCGTACATCTCGGCATCAACCATTGGAGCAGTGAGAAAAAATCACAAAAAAAGGAGCTTTTAGTTTAATGGATTGAAGAGTAGCATTTGTCCCATCTGACATTATCCATACTAATTCTCAAAAGTATTAGAGCATAAAAATGCGAAGTGGCTTCGCACACAATCAAGGTCAACCAGAGCCGTGAAGTTATTAATTACTTGTATAGATACAGAGTTGGGTTGAAGGTACATTCATTGCAACACTCAAACTTGTACCTCTGTGCTACGTTATTTTGACCATGGTGGATACCTCCCATCCCATCCGACCCCTGCCTTCACTTCGCCGTGATTAAATTCGGCTTGCATCGGCCACCACTACCATCACCAATCACTAGAGACACAATAGAGGGTTTGCGCAAGGAGACCTAGGTGGTAGGAAAACAGGTTATTTTGTGTTAACCTAAAAGTCTTGGACACCCAGGTGGGTGGCGAGACCTGGAAGAAGTGTAAAATAGAGTTTTTCGGACCCAAAGAAATTTGATCGCTGCGGGACAAGAAGTCAGCAAAGACAAATACTCTTCGACCATATAGATGTTTTCCAATACTATGATAGGCTCTGGCAAGATATTTCCTTCACAAGTGGATAGTATTATTCTAATTCTGCTGTCACTCACCCGCTAAGCTACCGTAAGAACTGGAATAATTGGGCCTCGCGCTAGGTCGTTGGAGTTGCCTCTCCTAGTAAGGTCTGTTGTGTTTTTCTTTTTTATTTGTCTCAGCTTTTTTTGGGGGGTGATTCCCCCCTTATCCAAAGAGGGGAATTCTGGACGTCTTAGGGCGAGGCCCAATTATTCCAGTTCTTACGATACCTACACCTGTTGCGCAAACTTATTCTTGCACCTAGGTCTATTTTCTGCTAACTGCCACCTAGGTCCCCATACGCAAACCCTCTAATGTCTGATCTCCAATCGCATACCAGTACCCAACACCCAATAGATAGTTTGAGTAGGGCACTCATCACTTCTATTAAGTTCTATACCACCACCGCCGAATTAATCAAATCAGGCAATAAATCCCTGCAAAGCCACTCACTTGCTATGAGTAGATTACCTTCCAGCACCCACCAAGTATGAGTAAAGTCAGCTTCTTAATGAATGAAATATTTCTCGTTGTTTTGAAAATAAGAGTAGTGGGCTCAGACTTGTTTATTGTCAATTTTGTGATACACCTGCGTCGTCCAGTTTCCATCCAGTAGTATACAGTGCGCGAGGCACTGTAAAGTAAAAATTAATAAGGGTTGTTTTTACCCCTTGGCACTCGATATCGTAGAACCCCCCAAGGTCGGAAGGAAACCGAACCACTGGTTACAACTCTGCTATACATCACTGAAACAAATCTATAGCCTATTCACACCATCTTTTCACAATACAACTTGTACAAGAATAAAAAAAAATCAGATCTTATTAAGTACAGTAGACCAACACAAAGATACATTGTATCCAGAGCCAACCACATACACCTCACTTATAGGACAAACTATAATCTGTGCTCCCAGCAATCCCAAATCCCAAATCCCAGAAGTAAACAAATGTAGGATGTAGGATTACATCCCCCCGGCAAATCCACGCACGTAGTCAAGCATTATTCCTTTAACACATCCAGAAGGACATCCCAAAATATATAAAAAATCTCCATGTTTCCAGGTACAGCCACTGTACTTGTATTATAAACACAGTTTGAATGCGACAGTATGTCAAACTGCTATCCAGGGATACATCATCCCTAACTTACCTTCTTTCATCAGCCTAGGTCACCCCTCCTCCTCCACTATTCATGTGGTAAAAGTAGCAGATCATGTCCTCAACCAAGTATTCAACATCTATCGACGATACTCCCATCCTGGAGTCAAAGCTGTAGTCCGGAGTTCGAAACCCGAGTGATACCACATGATACCCTTCAATTTCCAATAAAGAAAATCCTGGAAGAGAGAGGGGAATTAGGTTCGTAGTTACTCGCCCGGTGTATTATGTTGTTGCAGAGTCTGGCGAAGCGGAGCTTGGGGCGTTACTAGGGTAGGGGATGCAGTTTGGGATTACCTAGAGGATATATCACACTTGAAAACCTCTGCAAATCCTGTTTTACTTATTTTACGTTGGACACTTCACTGCTTACCAACCCTGAACGCGCATGGAACTTCGGTAAGATTTCTTTGAAGTGGATTTCCTTAAGACTTGTTTCTCAAGTTGCACGCTTTGGTGGTTTGGTTGGAAATGGGGGGTGGGGATAAGTTAAGTACTGAAAAACAAAAGGTTGACTGGTAAAAAGGAAAGAGGTCCTTCGAACGTATATACTTCCCTGTAGGGTAGGATCTTTCGTAGATCTAAAGTGCCGTAAAGAAGAAGAAAGAGTCACCGGAAGAAGCAATCACAGCTCTCACTACCAGTAGGAAATCGTAAACGAGACGGAAGAAAACTAAAGAGTTCAAAGAGGAGATCAATCAATCCTCACTTATCACAATCACAAAAGAAAAGATAGAAAACCGATTCGTGCACGATGAAAAACAAACAACTATCCCCTGTTGTCGTTGTTTTTTTCCGTTCTAACTACTGCCCCTTTTATGCCTATCTCCCTATACTACTGCTGTGACAACCATTCCCCCGCATCCATCATTTCCGAAGCTTCCAAGTGATATCCACCCCTAAAGCATAATAAAAAAACAAAAGAAAAACATAAAAGAAAACAAACAATTTTCCAGCCCAACAGTACTGGATGAGCCGGAAATTCGATATTAGGGGTCTGGAATGGTAGATACTAGCAGTCAGGATGGGGTGGGGGTTACTGTGGATGGAACCGAGATGTCAGGACTGGATGTGGATGAGAGAGCTTTCCTAAGTTAACTCTATGGTCGGAGTGATATAATTGTATCAAAAAGGGATCGATTACAACCATGGTTCATGTACTGTATTGATCTGAAAGATGGTAGTACAGTACATACTTTGGAGTCCTCTAATTTCTCAAGACATCCAATGCATGGGTATTTCCTTGGTGTGGAAATGATTGGACAGTGACTGTCACACAACGAGCCTCATCGCCCCCTCTGCTTCAGCTCGGCTCATACAGATACAAGCAGGACGTTCATAAACCCTCTCCTTTCACCTTCAAATTACTGTACCATATTTTCTACGTTTCAGCCAATATTCAGACATAAAATCATGGCAGAGGCTACTTATACACGATCGGTCACTATGGGGGACAACAACGCCCATTGCAACAACACAATAGGGAGTTTCAACAACACACTCAACCAAACATTCAACTTGTCAGACGAGGACGCTCAGATCATGCGGTGGATCTCCCCACTGGAGCCGCAACACCGACATCAAGGCGTGCGCAATGATCGATTTGATGGTGTTGGGGACTGGCTTTTGGAAACGAAGAAGTTTCGGGAGTGGAGGACTCGAAGCAGCGAGGGGACCGATGAGGCTGTCTTGTTTTGTTTCGGAAATCCAGGAGCAGGGAAAACCTATCTAAGGTAGATAGAGAATGGGCCCTTTAAAGAAGCAACTATCACTAACGACAGGAAAAAAAAAAATAGCTCCCTAGTGATCGACAGCCTCTGCGATCAGGCAAGGATAGACGATATTCCCGTCGCCTGTTTGTACTGCGGCCTTCTTGCTCAACGAGATCAGACAATCACAAACATGATAGGAGCAATTCTGAAGCAGCTGCTGGGAAAAGCGGGAATTCCGGAGCATATACGGGAGGCATATGAAAAAGGGAAAACCGAAGTTGGTGGTCGCGGTCTGCGACTTCCAGATCTGGTGGGAATGCTGAAGTCCACAATCGCATCGCTACCGCAAACCTTTATCTGTATAGAGGCCCTTGACGAATGCTTGCCAAGGCACCTGCCAGTACTACTTAAGTCGCTGAGAGATATCACTCGGGAGTCACCCACGACGAGAATATTCCTCACTGGAAGGCCACATGTCGCAGGGGATATCCGGAGATGTTTCCCCACAGCTGTTGGGATACCCATCAGCCCAAATGCGGGTGACATTAGTGATCGATAATGGTGCGTGAGGCTGACTGGAAGAACAGCAAGAGCGGTAAAACTCGATGGAGAAACAACTTTGAGATGATTACCAGGGCGTAGAAAAGAGAGTGGTTAAGATAGGTAAAGAGCGTAGCGAAGAGTAATCCTTGTTATTCTTATTGAACTATGTGCGATATCCCGGTGTTTAAATACACAGAAACGAGAAACAGTTACGACTGAAAGATGTGGAAACATAAACGTAACTGTGATACACTCTAACAATCAACGACACTCATGTCCATCACTTGTTATAAATAAAACTCATAAAAGGAAAGTATATGCAAAAGCTAAGTTATCTGAAAATAGAAATGATGTGACTATAATAGTCGGAAGAGTGTCGCAATTACAACCAAATAACTATCCCAAGTTCTAACTAACTATTGCGCTATTTTAGCAGAGGGAAAGTACCTCATCACCCTCAATCTTCAACAATTAGGAGTTATCTGGAGATGAGGCTAGATAGCGACACCGAACCAGATGCGATGAATGATGATTTACGGGCGGATATAATGAGAATTATCCCGGAAAAAATATCCGACATGTGCGTAGGAATATCCTGCTTTTCGAATCCATGAATGGTTATATGCTGACTAAAACATTTTTGTAGGTTCCTCCTCGTTTCACTTAACATCGACGCGATTTTAGGAGAGGTCACAGTTCGTCAAAGAAGAGAGAAGCTTGAAGAGATGACACAAGGCAACGGACTGAGCGGCGCATATACGGCCACTCTAAATCGAGTGAAAGCGCAGAAGGGAACAAAATCAATGCTCAGAATGAAGGTGCTGATGTGGGTGTCGCATTCGGAGCGACCATTACGAGCCGGGGAGCTGTGTCGTGCCATGTGAGTGGAGATTGGATCTACCGATTTGGATCTCGAAAATGTTCCAACATTGCGGACTCTCCTAGGAGCTTCTCTGGGTCTTGTTACCGTCGAGGAATCTTCTTCTACCGTCAGACTGATACATTTCACTCTTCAAGAGTATCTCTCAAGTAATCCGGTCCTCTTCGGCAGCCCCCACTCTTCAATTTCTGAGGTTTGCTTGACATACCTCAATTCGCAATGTATCCGGAACCTTTCGCCAACCCTTCGTTCAGCCCCGTTAACCATCCCCCTGCCAGAATATGCATCTTGTTACTGGGTAAAGCACGCGGGAAAAGAGATGACGGAGATTGTGAAAACACTTGCACTGAAACTGTTGGATGGATTTGAGGAGCATATCTCTACTCAGCTTGTACATTGGTATTATAACACAAGAGGCGAATGAGCGATACGTTATGACTCGGTGGAGCGGGTAACGGGATTTACAGGGCTCCATGGGGCAGTATATTTTGGAATCCTTGAGATAGTTGTTGCTGTATTGGAGATGAAGGAATGGCATCTCAATGCAATTGATAGCACAGGCAGTACGGCACTCTTATTGGCAGCCCGGTTAGGCCATGATGGTGTAGTAAAAAAGTTTCTGACACGAGAGGACGTCAATCCCAACATGGCAGACACCAAATATGGCCGAACACCGCTTTCTTGTGCGGCTGAGAACGTCCATGAGGCATTAGTAAAAGTGCTTCTGGCACGAGAGGATGTCGATCCCAACACGCCAGACACTAGATACGGCCAAACACCGCTTTTCTGGGCGGCTGAGAACGGCCATGAAGCGGTAGTAAAAACGCTTTTGGCACGAGAAGATGTCCGCACAGACACACCTGGTAATTTGGACGAAACACCCCTCTCGGTGGCCCTCTCCGGAGGACACAATCAAATTGTGAAGATGCTACAGGAAAGGATCAGTCGCAGCTTCGATCCTGCTCATGATGGAGGCCAAGTAGTAACCCCGCACCCTGCTGGGCATGGGCAGGAGTATGCTGCGGGAGTGCTGTGCGGTGGTAGCGATCTTGGCCCCGACATCACAGACCTTGAGGGACCAAATGTAAATTTATCAACTAACCCAAGAAGCGTAAACGGATATCGCACTACGATGAATGACTCTTCCTTTCTGGACCACCACTGTTTCTCAGCTGAACAAATATGCTCACCTTCACCCGCTCTCGAGTGGCCGTCGAGGTTTTCAACCGTTTCGGGAACCTGACACCTACCCTCAGAACCCCGAATCAACTCTCCCGGCCGCGTTCCATCGGTATTTCATAACCTCCTCTTTCTTTTGAAATTTTGGCGTTTCTCATCTACATTTTTCTTTCTTTGCAAAGAATCTTATTCTCATTCCATTAATGATTCCCGAGGTCTGGGATTTGTATTAACATGGCCTCTATCGATTCAGATGTAAATAGAGTTTAACACCTGGCGTTTTCTACATTTAATTTTATATTTTCCATAATTTACATTTTTACATCCCCCCCCCCTTTTTGTTTTTCCTTACCTTTTTCGTTGGAGTTCTAGTTAGACTTGGTCCATATTTCTTGGTTTTCTTCTTCATTCTTGTACTCTACACCCTAAGTTCTTAATCTTGGTCTTTTGGTTTTTGATGGTGGTGATACTACCAGTATAAGGTGCGCCTCATTGCAGTCAACTTGGTCTCAATCGACTGTAAGCTTAAGCTACGGAAACCCATCCATATATCCACAAGTTGCACATTCATCTTTGCCCATTTATCTCTGTCACTACCGTTAACTAATCATCCTCTATTTGGTGTTCTGGCTCACATACCGTGGCGCTGGCTCATCAATCTATCATTGCTGGAGGAGTTAATATCAATTTATCAAACCCTAACTTTGACTAATCACGACTCGAACCTTTTCTTCTTTACTTTTTTGAAAGGAGAAATCTGCCCAAAGTGGTCAATGAATGTAGCTAAAGTAAACAATTCACCATTTCATGAACACAACCAGCCTACCACGAGGATATCGACCATCTGGTTCACAGCGAGTCACTACGCTGGTAGAATCTCAATTTCCCTAGTAGCTTAGCCTTCCGTCACGTCCTGTAATGTAAAGTACTCTACCGCGACACTGCCTGTGACATTACCATCGGAGTCCACCCATTTGACTCCCATACATACTGTTATTCTAAAAAATGCTTAACCGGTCGCATCTACAAATTAGATTAACCTAGCTTAGATTATTACATGTATCCGGTATCAAAGAAGTGGGGTAGAAATAAGCTTTATTACCGTGGTTGGTAAGTTTAAGTCCGGCTCCCGATGAGGCTGAAGTCGCGCCAAGATGCGGCTACTGCAACTTTAATCCGGAGCCTCACGAAACCTCGACGATGATTACCGTATCTACTTTCACATCGAACTTTAATGCGCTTTCATAAAGATTAGCGGATCCGACTTGGATCAATAGGATTTTATTGAGTGGTTCTTAAAGTTCTTGCCAAGCCTTGTTTCATCAGAATTGTGGGTTTGTACGTCTGGTTGGATGTACTGTCAGCGATAAGGGGATTGCTGATCCCGGTGTTGATATGAGAGTTTCTTTCTTCTCACTGATGCTTCGTTCAGGAGCCCCATCCTACTTACACACATGGTTCTACTTAGGACTGATGTTCTTCTTCCTCTTGTTCGTTTCTTTCTTTCTCTTGTTTGTCGTTTGTTTTGTCATTGAGGGTGTCCGGGAAGTCTACGGGAATGGCATACCCGGAACACCAAGATATATAGCTGGGCTATTATTGTTCCTGTCGTTAATCAATTCTGTACCGAAGAATCTATCATTACCATCTACCGTTGACTATTACCATTTCGCCCACCTGAGCTATCGCGCATTGCAACACCGGAAACATCTACGAAGGATGGTGATACTATATGATCAGATGATGATGATGATGTAAAGTTATGGCAGTCAGTAATAAAGCATTGGGGATGTAGATGGTTTTGTAACTCAAGCAAGCAGAAGGGAAGTATCGATCTATGGGAAGGGAGTACTATGGGGGGGTATTTGTTGCGTTTGTATCGTGGTGTATTGAGTTTTAGAATAAAAAAGAAAGTAACAAAGAAGCGAGAGGAATAGAGACTACTTTACCAAAGGAAGTAAATGAAGTTACAGTAGAAAGAAGCAATAGTGATACTGCAGGAATAATTTCGTACAAGATCAATACAGTATCAGGTGCGCTATTCCTGCAGCACATGAATAACCTACAACACTATGTGGCGAGAACACACTGGTTACCCAGGATCAATTCCGCATTCAAGTTCTAATACCGGTAGTTTGGGAAGAAGCGCAATCCAGTGGGAAGATTGTGGATATTGTGTTCTTAGGACTGTGGCAGGTAGCAAGACTAGAGCAGATATGTTAACTGACGTTGGTGTACTTAGATCGAACGGGGGCGTTATCGCTTAGGAGGAAGATACGGCAAAGGCGGACGCCGGGAAAGACGAAAGCGATAACACAAAAAACAAAAATTAGATGCAGCCAACGGCATTGAGATGCCCCCGGAGAGAACCCAGCAATATTTGCTTTGGCTACAAGGAAGTGATTCACAATTATCTCACTAATTCACAATGCCGTTATTGAGAGACTCATGAAGCAAGGTTAAACGTGCCATGGGGATACAGAAAAAATTACCAAGTACGATACCAAGTATTCTGTATTTGCGTTTCCCTTTTCTGGCATATCCCAGCGAGATAAAAAAATATGTGGTCTGGAGGTATGGTTGCGGAGGAGTTCTGGATACGATCCACCCTTAGAGAGAGAGAGGTTAGAGAGAGAGAGAGAGAGTTACGGGATGTTCGTAGTTACTGAAAATGTTTCGGGCATTTAGAGTGAGTTACCGTACTTCTACTTGACCGCTGTTTCCTTCCCCGGAGTTTCTAGTAGTGCAAGACTTCTACACGCAAACTTCTTAAAAGCTTGATGAATCAGAATCAGAAGATGACACATTTCCGGAATTGAAGCCTGAGCTGAGCTAGAAGCCTGGGACAGTGTGATCGTTTATGACACGGACGTACTGTACTGTATTGTACGTGGAGAAGTGGCACCCACGCTCACGCCCCACCACTCCCCTCCTAGGTTTGCTACGAACCCTGCTAGCATATTGTTTATTTGTTTCTGATGCCAGCTAGTGCTAGAAATAGCCTCTACCGCAATGCCTAAATTAATTCGATCCCAAACTCTTGATGCACGTGACGCAGGGGTCTTGCTAAAATGCGGGTCAAACAAGAAATTTTACAATAACAATTGGGTAACTGAACTTTCTCTTCCAGTTTAAGAATCACTCGGAGTGTTTGATTACAGGGAGAAGTTGAAAGGACAGCAGGCTTGCGGGTTCAAGATGGGATCGATTACTGCAGTGGTTCAGGTACCGTATTGGTATACAAGGTAATAGTACACAGGAGTCCTCTAATTTCTCATGACATCCAATCTAGTGGCAGTTCCTTGGGGTGGAAATGATTGGACAGTGGCAGTTACACAAGAAACCACATCACCCCCTCTTGTTCAGCTCGGGAAATACTGAAAAACAAAAGGTCGACTGACAAAAACAAAGAGGTCCCTCGAATGAATATACTTTCCCGTGGGATAGGATCTCTCGAAGAACTAAAGTGCCGTGAAGAAGAAGAAAAGGTCACCGGAAGAAGCAATCACAGCTCTCACTACCAGTAGAAAATCGTAAACGAGACGGAAGAAAACTAAAGAGTTCGAAGAGGAGATCAATCAATCCTCACTTATCACAATCACAAAAGAAAGGAAAAAACCCGGATCGTGCACGATGAAAAAAACAAACAGCTATCCCCTGTTGTTGTCGTTGTCGTTGTCTGTTCTAACTACTACCCCTTTTATGCCTATCCCCCTACTACTGCTGTGACAACCATTCCCCCACATCCGTCATTTCTGAAGCTTCCGAGTGATGTCCACCCCTAAGAACATAAGAAAAAACAAAAAAACATAAAAGAAAAACAAACAATTTTCCAGCCCAACAGATGCACCCCCACTCCGAGAAAAACATTGACCCGATGTTTTCTTCCTTCCCGCATTCCATCCAATTTTCCCAAACCCCTTGAAAATAAGAAAAAAATCTAACTACCCTTGCTCATTATCCACCCTACAACCCAAATCTGTCATATCAAATCCCCTCTGCCCAGCCTGCCATAACCCTGGCAGATGCCCCATTGCTCCATGCCTATACTCCACTGCTTCCACTCTATTCCCCACCACTTCCGACAAGGGATAGCTCTCGTCTCTCGGAATGTACAAAAGAAGGTCGTCAAGATGGAAGCGTTTTGTGCAACCTGGAGGATCGTGAAGTTGACGCACATGAGCCGATACCCCGGAGAGCGAAATCGTCTCCAATACCTGTGGTGTACTCCACCGTGCTTCCAACTTCCTTCCCATAGCCTTCACAAGCTGAAAGTCCCAAACAAGAACCAAGTCTCCTACCCTCGGCATGTGATACCCAGCAGTCCTTCGGGCTGTCGCTTTATCTTGGTTCAATGCAAGTCGACCTCCTGCACTTAGACCTCTTTCTTCTCGCAGGTTCACATAGCTGTGAAGATCAAGTTCGCTGGGGTCAATCTCCCTGCCATCATTGTCCAGGGTTTTCTTCACCCATTCCTCAAGGCCCCCCTCGGCAAAGCGGTGAGTCAAAGGATTAAATCCCAGCAAGATTTCCGCAGTAGTATATCCATGGATCCGTATGCAGCGCATATTGATTGATAACACTGCGTTCCTTATTTCATTGCTCCAGCAAAGCAATGATCCTCACGTGAGGCAACCAAGACGTATTCTTCCCATTAACATCTGAACATAGTGTTCACTCAACCCCACAGACTGAGGATGGGATATGGCAGACGTAAAGTGCATGACTCCATAGTCCCTCCACATCTGAGTTATTAATGATCCTGTGAAGTGACTTCCATTGTCCGTGTAAACCGTGAGTGGCCATCCCATTACTGGAAACACATGGTCAAGTAATGTCTTCATCATAGATATTTGATCCGCTTTCTTGACACCAACTGCCCACAGGAATCGCGAAAAGTAGTCGATGACTATAAGGATATAGACATGTCCGGTTGCCTGACAGGGTGGGTTAATGGGCCCCACATAGTCCATACCGATCATATCCATAGGCTTAAACTGGATGATCGATCGTATCTCTCCAGCCCTCTGAACCTTTGAAACTCTTTGACATGGTTCGCAGGATGAGACCCATCAACCTATATCCTTTGCACGAGATGGCCAATAGACTCTGCCGTGTACTCGTCCAAAGGTGATCCTGCTCGCAAAATGGCCATGACCCTCATGAAGGTTTGCCAAAACTTTCTTAACATCTTCTTCCAACACGCAACTCGCCAGCTCCCCATTCTTCTCCCTGTAAAACAGCCTTGGTTCCACCCCCTCCACCATTACATATTTCCTCATTGTTCTCTCCAAAGCTCTTTTCTGACTCCTCCCCAAGTCCAACTTCCCAGCTCCAACCACGCCATCCTCCAACTCATCTAACCTTGCCTGCACTATTTTCCCGTACATGCTTGACTCCAGCCATTTTCTCCACCTTCGCCTCCTCATATCGTCTACTGCTACCTTCAAACTAATTTCCTCATCCACTTCATCACTGCTACTTACTCTCCTCGATGCAAATTCCTCAGAGCATACACCCAACACTTCCAGAACCGAAACATCTCCTGTAAGGGTCCACCTCCGGTGGCAGAAATCATCAATCACCCCCTCCCTCCAGAACTCCTCATCTCCTCTCAACACTACTGCCAATACTGAGTTCACCATCACATCAGTCGCCAGCTTTGTCACAGGAACAACACTTCCCACTAGAGGCCGAAAACCCTCTGAGTCCTCAGCTGAGGGAAACTGAAGCAGTCGGTTAGGTAGCCTAGAGAGTCCGTCCGCGATCCCCATGAAATGCGTCCTCGCCGATCGATGAAGAAGACGTAAATTGTATTCGCCCAGTCTCTCCTGCCAGCGTGCGACCCTACCATGTGCATCGTTATCTAGCCCTGTAAGAAGTGTCTTGAGAGCGGAATGGTCAGTGTAAACTAGTACTGGACGTTCGGATGCAATAACCATCCAATGAACCTCTGCAAGGCATCGAACCACTGCCAGGGCTTCACGCTCAGAGTTTGAATACCTAGTTTTGACTTCAGTCAGCCTGAATGAGATGAACATGATGATTCGCTTGGCCATTTGGTGTAATTTCGAACTTCCAGCTTCTGTCCCAGGCTCAACCCCTTCCAGTTGAAACAGCACTCCACCTATCCCTTTCTTGCTTGCATCCATGGCAAGATGATACTGAACGCTAGGATCAGGTAGTGCCATCGCGTTGTCTGAGATAGCCTGCTTTATTGCTCGAAATGCCACATCTTTATCCTTGCTCCACTCAAATTCTTCCCCCTTCTGCCTACTTCTCTTCTGGTCCACTTCTGGTCCTCTTCTCACCCCATCTTCCCCCAGTCCATACTTTATGATATGCACCAGTTCAGCGTAACCGGGAATAAATCAACAAAGAAAGGGCGTTAAATAACAGAATGCTTCAACTTCTTCCTGTGAGTTGGGAGTGGGCCATTGCAACATAGTCTCCCATTTGCGCAATGAAGGTCTCAACCCATTTGGACCTGCTTCGAGACCAACAAAATCTAAGGAATCGCAAAAAAAGCATGACTTGGAGTCCTTCAAGTACATGGGTCCCCATGTGCACTGCAGAAAGAATTGTTTGTGCAGGAACTGATACATCGTCTCGAAGGTAGTCGAACTGCCATAACTATCGTCTATCATTCCAGCAAATGCTATATCACCTTTATCGCCAATCAATGAGTCTGACCCCCCCAGCGAGACACTCATGCCCGCGTTTTCGCAAACCCCACTTGGTATTGTGCCAAAAACCAGATCCCGGAATCGACTGTACATATGAGTCCCTCCTGTCAATCCCTGGCCCATGACATTATAGCAATACATTCTGTAGGTTGTAACGAATCCTAATTTTGTTTCATCACCAGGTCGCGCAGGAATACCCCAGTCAGAGTTGGCGGCATCAGTGGTAAAGAAGAATTTCTTTCCCTTCTTTAACACAGTGTGGACTATCTGCTCTAATCGTGGGCATGGATATCATGACTTCTCGGTCACACTATTGAGCAGAATAAAATTGTGTACCATTCGTAATCGTGCCTCCATCAGAAGGGTTTCCCATTTCGGTTTCAGTGGAAACTTCGTCCTCGCGCCCCAATCGGAATCACAGTGATAGATGAGACCTGCCTCCTCCATCTCTGGTATCAGTTGCTTGCAGAATGCTATTTCCTCTTCTGTGTAAAGTGGAATCCACATGCGATATGGTTTTGCATTTGGCATGAGTACAATGGCATGCTCGATTAGGTCGGTTTTGCGTATTCGTAGCATGTCGGTTTCAAACACATCCCTCCATGTGTATAACATTCGCTTTGCTTTCATCATCTCCCGCGCATTAAGATGATGGCCTATTTGCAATTTCGTGGAGGCAAACCAAGTCTCGATTTCCACTGTTGAGACAAGGTCTTCAGTTGCGATGGATCTTCTTTCTGGCCTTCTGGTGGTCGGAAACAGTTGTGCTTTATTCCTTGTCAACGCAATTGTTTCCAAGACCTTCTTCTCGACATATCCTCCTTCTCCTCTTTTGGCCCTTACCCTCATCTCCCCTTGCACCTTGACTGCCTCCTCTTCTTCCTTTTTTTTCCTTTTTTCTCTCTATTCCACCTACCCCTCCCCTATTCATCTCTAAACGTTCCTGCCCATTTTCTTTTTCCTTCCATTTTTCCTCCTTCATTTTTCCTCTTCCTCGCCTTCGTTCTCTCTTCCTATTCCTATCCTCACCACCAAACAACCAATCTTTCTCATCTTCACTATCACCATATTCCAATATGCTAGGGAAAAACATGCGTCGCCCTGTCCCTTTGTTAGGCATATGGAAAAAAGGGCCAAAGTTACCCGGCCTTTACATAGGATTATTTCTACCATACCCCTGCAGCCCCCATGTAGGGACCGGGCGTCATTACGGTATTACGGTCGAGTTGCGTCCCGACACTTTAGCCACAATAAATGGCACCTTCAGCATAACACCATATACGTCGTCGCCGTCCGTCCGACCGGATGCTGTCCGTAGGATATATGAGAGGGCACCTTTGGCGACTCATGGGAAGTGACTCGGAGGAATTTGGTTAAGTTTTGAGCAAGCTATTACCTTGTACATTAGCAGTTAAATATTATGGCTGATAAGTGATGGGACGATTTGGGAAGAAACCTTAGTGACCGAATATCGTGAGCCTATGGCACCGACGGGTAGCCATAGAGCCGAGCCTTTTGCTTTGAAAGAAGTAGTGCCCCAAGAGGGCCTACTCGAGAATCGGTATGAGAGGTTTTCGCTGGATAAGCTATTGGCTCGATCCAGAGCAAAAAACCCTATATATCCGATGGGCCTTGTGATGCATTAATATGCGACACAATGGCCGAGCTCATTCATTAAAGCTGATCACTTTATGTTTTGAGGCAGAACAATTGGTATAGTTGCCATTAGGGCGGCATACTCAAATTAAGTTCATATAGTGGAGAGATCGAAGGCTACCTACTGGAGGGGTGTTCACACCCCCCAGAAACAATAGGAGTTCGAAGAGATCAAAGCTAAGCAAGGCAAATATTCTCAGGGTCAAAGGTGTTCGCACTTAAGAAAGTTAAGAGGTTTTTGACGGAGGTACTTAGATAGTATGGGAGTTGGTTGTAGCCCGCGATAACCCAGACGCGGAATATAAATATCGAGGTACTCCCAGCTATCAGAAACATCAAGCAACGGAGAAGAGATCTTATTAATATATTTATTACCTTACTCTTGAGAAAACTATTATTACACATATCCTTTATAAAATACTTCGGGAAATACAAGCCTACCTTAACGATCTTCGTTTTATCCTACTTTACCTTATTCCAAGAAGTTTACGGCCTAGACCTACTGGCTCTATTTGCGGTTGGACTACCCCATAACACCCTTGCCACCAAAGCGACGCTACCAGTTTTCCGACATAATGTTCCCTTGTTCGTCATCCTTCCAATGGTCTAACTCATTCAAGAGGGTCTCCACTGTGTCTTCAGCATCCTCATCGTCAACGTCGAAGAATGATGGTGGCTGAATATCTTCCATCTTAACTCCAGTACTACCAATTGGAATTGCAGGAACTTTCCTCCGAACCCTATTGCTGCCTTCAATGAACAGGGTACGAGAGTCATGGTATTCCACTGCCCGAACTCTTTTTAACCATCCGCGAGAAAGGAGCAACTGGTAAGTTTGCGACACAGAAACCTTGTATGCCTTGATCCTGGCTAAGATGCTTGAGACTACTACATCTAACCACACATAATTCTTTAGGACCACTAATCTGTCATTAGCAAGACGTATTCCGAGACCAGATACCGAAAACCTTTCGAGACGTAGCATATCCACCAGCTGTGAGGAAATGAGGTCCAACATCGCCCCAGCATCAACTAATACTTCCAGTATCCTTACATTGTTTACCCACGCTTCAATGTAAAGACATTCGACATTGTCCTCTGTTCCGGGAGAAGCCTCACTAATTACTTCGTTTCCCTTAGCCTGTGCCAAGTGCAGAGTCATCGGCTCAATTGGCTGTTTGCCCTTGGAAGCTTTCTTCTTCCTTGGCCGAGGAATGGAAGAGCGCAAAAGTTCCACCAAATCTCGTCGGAGTCTCGGAGAGCAGTCCAATAACTGTGGCAATGTTATTTGGAGTATTGAGGTAGGTCTATTTAATGTATCATCAATAGTAAACGGACTCTGACCCTTCATCCAGTTGATCGGCACAGCTTTCCCCTGTATTCCCTGCTTTCTCAATGGGGAATCTTCTTCTTGAGAGTCTTTAGAGTTCATCTCATGAACCTCTTCGACGCTGTTACCTACACCATCACCCACATCAACCACTTCCTTGATTGATGGAATGTCAATCTCTTCTCTTCCCTCTTCATTCTCCATGTCTACTAATACGACATCTGACCATCTCCCATGTGCCCATGGGCTATTCGAAGGACGAAGAGACCGACGAAGTTGTGGGTTCTGTCCAGCTTCCCCAAGCCTCCTCGTCACCTTTGTGGCCCTTTGCCCAGATACACTATCGGTTCCGGGCTCCTCAATATATACTCTCTTCTCCACTAAGGCATTCTCAAAAATTGTCCGAATGGCAGGAATTTTGGCAATGACAACACAGGCATTACCAAGGTCTCTCCTATTGACTGGACATGAACGGACAAACGAGACTGGAGCCGACGATGAATTTGCCCCACTGCTCTGAGTTGCAGGATTCGGATGTTGTAGAATGCTCCTAGGAATAACCTCAGTCATGTTGGCACCTGAGAGCAGTGGCATTTGGTAACTTGGCCCTACTACACGATCTTGGTACTGTGATTCCTGTTCACGTTGGACTCTATCGCGTATCTCTTGCTGTTCACCAGCAGATAATGGTGTGCTATTGCAAGTATCTGAATAGTGACCTCGGTTTCCACAATTGAAACATGTTACTCTAGGGTTAATATGCCTATTGTTCACCACGTTTCCTGGTGACCCATACGCTTGTCGCGATCCTCTTCCCATAGTGGCCTCATATGACGGCATGGAAGCATTGAACTGTTCCTGCGTAATCCCAGGGAAAAGGGGAGCTGCTCCAGAAGGTGTACAAGAAACATCCGCCTTGCCCACAGCATTCACTTGCGGTACCACTGGAGGAGAGTAAAGCGGAACTGGTTGGTAGTTTACTTCACGAGATGATTGCCTGGGTCTAAAAGGATCAAGTTCACCGATCTCCTGAAAGGCAAACTTTACCACAGTTAGAGCTTTAAGAAAAGTAAAGTTCGGAGAATCCTTCAAGTCGAATGTGACCCTCTGCTTCCTCTCCTGGTCTCTCATGCCTTTGACGAAAGCGATTGCAAACAACGAGTCCATGTCCTTTGGAATCTTTCGGGAGAGCTTTTCAACTCGGTGAACATAGTCTCTTATATGTTCTGCTTCCCCCTGAGATAGGGAGAACATCTCATTCTGCACGGCAAAGAGGGATGAAGCCTGAGTTGCCTTGACCCCATACCTGTTCTTGAACTCTACTATGATCTTGCTATAGTCTTTCTTGTCTGCATCTGGAAGTACATAGTACCACCAGTGCCAAGCATCCCCATTCTTTTCAAGATTCTGACGAAACAAACGGATTTTCGAATGGTCGGTAGCTTCTTCGATGCTCGGAGAAACAGTCATGTCTCACAAAAGAGCAGCCATCTCGATATCATCAAGATATTCATCAACACTCTCACTGAGGTCCGTGTTTGCTCCATTAAACTGTGTAATCTTGATAAAAGAAGTCATTTTAGGAGAAAAGGGAGAAATAAAGGCGGAACGGCGAGGAACAGGGACTGGTGCTTGTGCAGTTAGAAACGAAGGAGATAATGTAAAACTAGATGAAGGAGTCAAAGAAAATGATGAACTGCAAAGTGCCCGGTATCTCCGAAGTAAATCCTGATTGATATCGATGGCTTTGCTATATGATAAAGGGGTATCGCCCTCCAGATTGACAAACATGAGAATGGCAAAACCCAACAGTCTTTCCGGTGTAGTAACCGAAAAATCCGTTTCAGAGCACCAATGAAAAACAAAAGGTCGACTGACAAAAAGAAAGAGGTCCCTCGAATGAATATACTTTCCCGTGGGATAGGATCTCTCGAAGAACTAAAGTGCCGTGAAGAAGAAGAAAAGGTCACCGGAAGAAGCAATCACAGCTCTCACTACCAGTAGAAAATCGTAAACGAGACGGAAGAAAACTAAAGAGTTCGAAGAGGAGATCAATCAATCCTCACTTATCACAATCACAAAAGAAAGGAAAAAACCCGGTTCGTGCACGATGAAAAAAACAAACAGCTATCCCCTGTTGTTGTCGTTGTCGTTGTCTGTTCTAACTACTACCCCTTTTATGCCTATCCCCCTACTACTGCTGTGACAACCATTCCCCCGCATCCGTCATTTCCGAAGCTTCCGAGTGATGTCCACCCCTAAGAACATAAGAAAAAACAAAAAAACATAAAAGAAAAACAAACAATTTTCCAGCCCAACAATACTAATACACACAGAAATTTCATAAGCGCTCTAATTTTCCCTAGAAATCACATCATCTCCATTTCAGCCAATATTCCAGAGATAAAATCATGGCGGAGGCTTCTTATACAGGATCGGTCACTATGGGGGACAACAACGCACACTGCAACAACACAATAGGGAGTTTCGGCAATACAAACAATCAAACATTCACAACGCCGGACGGGGACGCGCAGATCATGCGGTGGATCTCCCCACTGGAGCCGCAACACTGACATCAAGGCTTGCGCAACGATCGATTTGATGGTGTTGGGGATTGGCTTGTGGGAACGAAAGAGTTTCGGGATTGGAGGACTCGGAGAAGCGATGGAGGAGCTGATAAGGATATCGGTGGGGCTGTCTTGTTTTGTTTTGGGAATCCAGGAGTAGGGAAAACTTATCTGAGGTATGTCGAGTGTGAGCCCTTTAAAGAGGAGACTGCCACTAATGATAGGAAGAAAAAAAAGAGCTCCCTTGTCATCGACAACCTCTGCGATCAGGCAAGGATAGACGATATTGCCGTCGCGTGTTTGTACTGCGACTTTCTTGCTCAACAAGATCAGACAATCACAAACATGATAGGAGCAATTCTGAAGCAGCTGCTGGGAAAAGCGGGAATTCCGGAGCATATACGGGAGGCGTATGAAAAAGGGAAAACCGAATTTGGTGGTCGGGGTCTTCGACTTCCAGATCTAGTGAGAATGCTGAAGTCCACAATCGCATCGCTACCGCAAAGTTTTATCTGTATAGATGCCCTTGACGAATGCTTGCCAAGGCATCTGCCGATACTACTTGAGCCACTGAGAGATATCGCTCGGGAGTCACCCACGACGAGGATATTCCTCACCGGAAGGCCGCACGTCGGAGACGATACCCGGAGATGTTTCCCCAGAGCTGTTAAGATACCCATCGGTCCAATGCGGATGACATCAGGAGTTATCTGGAGATGAGGTGTTGTAAAGAATGGCTGGTATGCTTCCGGATAACCTTTGGAATGGAATGTATGGATTTGGAGTCGGGCAGACTGGCTGGAATGAAGTAGGAGGAATGGAATGGATCTGATGGAATGGAATGGATCTGATGGAATGGAATGGATCTGATGGAATGGAGTGGACTGGACGGAATGTCGTGGGATGGCTAGAATGGGTAGATTGAGTGGTTGGAACGGATATCTATGAGGCTGGAAATACTTAGTATAAAGAATAGTAGTCTACCTGCGATCTAAGGTAGATAAGAAGAAAAATACACAAGATCATAACAACAAAAAATTGAGTTACGTTCGATCACTCAAACACTTTCACTTTTCTTACAACTCACGATTCCAAACATTATTTATTTATTCTATCATACTTTTATTTGCTTTTTACTATATGAGGCTAGATAGCGACACCGAACCAGATGCGATGAATGATGATTTACGGGCGGATATAATGAGAATTATACCGGAAAGGATATCAGATATGTGTGTAGGAATATCTTGCTTTTCGACTCTATTGATGGCGATATGCTGACTGAAACGTATTTGTGGATTCCTCCTCGTTTCACAAGATATCGACGCGATTTTAGGAGAGATCACAGTTCGTCAAAGAAGAAAGAAGCTAGAAGAGATGACCCAAGGCAACGGACTGAGCGACGCATACACCGCCTCTAAATCGAGTGAAGGCGTAGATGGGAATAAAATCAATACTCGGAATGAAGGTGCTGATGTGGGTGTCGCATTCGGAGCGACCATGACGGGCCGACGAGCTGTGTCGTGCCATGGGAGTGGAGATTGGATCTACCGATTTGGATCTCGAAAATGTTCCAACATTGCGGACACTCCTAGGAGCTTCTCTGGGCCTTGTTACCGTCGAGGCATCTTCTACCGTCCGTCTGATCCATTTTACTCTTCAAGAGTATCTCTCAAGTAATCCGGTCCTCTTCGGTAGCCCCCACTCTTCAACTGCCGAGGTTTTCTTGACATACCTCAATTCGTAATGTATCCGGAACCTTTCGCCAACCCTTCGTTCGGCCCCGTCAACCATCACCCTGCTAGAATATGCATCTTGTTACTGGGTAAAGCACGCGGGAAAGGAGATGACGGAGATTGTGACAACACTGGCGCTGAGACTGTTGGGTGGATTTGAGGAGCACATCTCTGCTCAGCTTGCAATATGGCGTTCTGTGGACAAAGAATGGGAGTGGGAGATACCCTATAACGAGGTGGAGCGAGTTACGGGATTTATGGGGCTCCATGGGGCATCATTCCTCGCAATCGTTGAGATAGTTGTTACTGTATTGGAGATGAAGGAATGGGATCTCAATGCAATTGATAGCACAGGCGGCACGGCACTCGTAGGGGCTATGAACGGCGATGACGGTGTAGTAAAAACACTTTTGGCACGAAAGGACGTCCATCCCAACTCGCCAGACATCAAATATGGCCGGACACCGCTTTATTGGGCAGCTCTAAAAGGCCATGAGGCGGTAGTAAAAACGCTTTTGGCACGAGAGGACATCAATCCCAACACACCAGACACCACAGGGGCCGAATGCCGCTCTGTTGGGCAGCTGAGAACGGCCATGACGGTGTAGTAAAAACACTTTTGGCACGAGAGGACGTCAATCCCAACACGCCAGACACCGAATATGGCCGAACACCACTCTGTTGGGCTGCTCGGAACGGCCATGAAGCAGTAATAAAAACACTATTGGCACGAGAAGATGTCCGCACCGACTCACCTTACAATTTGAACAAAACCCCCCTCTCCTGGGCGCTTTCTGGAGGACATAATCAAATTGTGAAGATGCTACAGGAAAGGATCAGTCGTGCCTCCGACCCTGCGCATGATGGAGGCCAAGTAGCAACCCCGCAGTCCGCTGTGAACGGGCAGCAGTACGCTGCGGGGACGCTGTGCGGTGGTAGTGATCTTGGTTCCGACATCACAAACCTTGAGGGACCAAATGTACATTTATCAACTAACCCCAAGAAGCTCAAACGGGTATCGGGCTACGATGGATGGCTCTTCCTTTCTGAGCCGCCACCGCTTCTCAGCTGAACAAATATGCTCATCTTCACCCACCCCCGAGTGGCTGCCGAGTCTTTCAACCGTTTCCGGAACCTGACACCCACCCTCACAACCTTCAATCCTCTCCCGGCTGCGTTGGATCGGTATTTTATAATCTCCTCTTTCGAAATTTTGGCCTTTCTCATCTCCATATTTCCTTCTTTGCAACCAATCTTATTTTCATTCTATTATTGATTCCCGGGGTATGGGATTTGTATTAACATGGCTTCTATTGATTCAGGTGTAAATAGAGTTTGATACCTGGCGTTTTCTACATTCAACTTTTTACCCTCCATTTCCTCCATTTTTACATTTTCCCACCCCCCCTTTTCTTTGTTCTTCTTTACCTTTTCCATTAGGGTTCTAGTTAGACTTGATGCATATTTCTTGGTTTCCTTTTCCTTCTTGTACTGTACTTCTCAATCTTGGTCTTTTGGTTTTTGATGATGGTGTCAAGACATGGTACAGTCACGACAAGAAAGTAAAGGGACACTAGCTCGGATGAACCAAGGGTGAATGTGGGATGGTTGCAGCGGCATGATAACGTCATTGCAACCTGACCCATCTCCAACCCTAGTCAATACTACTATAACTCAAAATGCCTACCACAAATGATCATGGAAAGCAACATGAAACAACAGAAGAAGAGTCGTTCTGAGCAATCCAGTTGCATTTAGAGGGCTATTCCTATCATCATATTCAACACCAAAACCCAAGCGAATGAACATCTCCTTGGGATAGACTAGGCCTTAATAGTCAACAATTTGTTGATGAGGTCCTCGAGCAGTACGTTCTTCCCTTTTTCCAGGCCCTCCTTGCACATGGTGATGGGTATCAGATTGCTGAAGACAGTCATGGTGTTCATCATTTGGTTTTAACTATGAACTTTTATTGGTCTCATAGTATCATGAAGTTGAATTGGCCTGCGAGATCACCTGACATGAATCCAATCGAAAGTATTTGGCATGTGTTAAAACTGCAGCTTAAGAACAGGTTTCGAGGGCAGAAGCCAAGAACTGAGGAGGTATTACAAACCCGGCATGGTTTGTAATAGTTTCACATGACATACAATTATATGTCATAGTATTTCATTTGTTAAAAGGGTTGCACACATGACTCAGTTGAGTCATATGATGTTATGTTTGTGCACTGTGACTCACGTATGAGTCATAGGGTTTCACATGACTCACAGTCATGAGTCATAGTTGTTATGTTTGAATTTGATTGGTATGTTGAGCATTGACTCATATGTGAGCATATGAGTCATAAGGAATGAGAGGCATGACTTCGTTTATACGAGTCATGAGGTTTCGCACATGACCCCTTTAAGGTCATGGGACTTTCATGCATGATCAAGTATGATCATGAGGTTATATGTTACGCGAGTGTATGAGTCACAGTTGTGACTCATTTGATTTGTAAGCGGGTTGCTGGAAGAACTATATAAGGAGGTCAATAGGACCTGATAGTTAGTTCTTCATGCAACCACCTAAGTTATTTCCTATCTATTACTTTACGAATAAAACACCTTTACGCTCTTTACACACAGTTCGAACAATCAAGAAAGAAAGGCCAAGACTAAGTACAAGTTAGTGCTATAAGGACTTAGTATCAACCACGTTCCGTCTCCGCTACACCTCCAGTCATTGAAATTTATTTCCTATTTGGGAACGACTCAATACCACAACTGCGAGCGAAATCATCACTACTTTTTCTCTCCTCCCCCCTGCCTAGGGGGGGTTAGGAAGAACACTTTCCATCTCTTGTTTGCATTTCGGCATCCCCTCCTCGCTTCCCTCTTAAGGTCTACCCCCCTGAGGATGTTCTTTCCTTCCTCCCAGCATCTCACGATATTGGTTACTTCCCTTACCCCACTTTCGCTTCGCCTCGCTTAGTGAATCCTATGGTCAGGTTTTTTCATTCGGTCTTTCTACAGATGGCCGGGAACACAGTTAGCAGTAGGAGGAAACACTTCAACAGGCTATGGTCAATTTCTCCATTCTCCTTTTTCGCAGGAGGCTGCCTTGTGAGACACGAACGTGATAACCGATAGTACGTCCCACTGAGTGAACACTCCCCTCTTAGACCACCCCACCTCCTGACGATTGGCTAGCACCTCACTGCCCCCCTATCCTCTCCCCCGAAACCTTACTGCCACTGGGATCCCCTCCAGAAGTGACGCCATCTCTCATATCACAAGGGACTACACAAGAGATGCGGTAATTCGGTCAGTCGACTTCGATTCTACACCAGCTGGTATTGTATGTTAACAAAAATAACCGTACATCAACGGACGGAAAAACTCGGCCATGGCAACCCCACTACCCCACCAACCCCACCATCATGAAAACCAAAAAAAAAATTAAAAAAATGTAAATACATAGTAGAAATTAATATTTAGTATACCATCCATCAGCCTTAATAATTTCTTCCACCCTATCTACCATTGATCCTGCCAAAGTATCAAAAACCTTTGGGTCAAGAAGTTCCCAACAATTAGTAATGGCCTCCTCTGTTACTTTTTTGACCTCATCAACAGGACCCTTCAGGAGATAGCGCTCAGGATAGTTCTTGTGAAGCTTATCTTTCACCAGAGACCAAACATTATCAATAGGATTGAGATCTGGTGAATAGGCAGGAATTTCCAGAAGAGTAATTCCCTGCACTCTGAGCCATCTCCTAAAGAGCAAGTGAGTCTTAGCATTGTCAATGATAAAAAATACCTCTTCATCTCCAACCCTTTCTCTGATATCCTCCCATATCCCTAGAAAGTCATAATG
>ML120456.1:119232-192367 GCA_003788595.2 Choiromyces venosus 120613-1
CATAATGATCATAAACATCAATAATTGACTTTCCAGTCACTCCACCCCTAGCAGAAGTAGGATCAGGAAAAACAGGTAAAAAGAGACCATGAGTTTGACCATAAAAACAACCAGTCATCATTTGGCTAATCTTCCTCTCTCCTCTCCTAGCAGCAGGCTAAATACAATCCTTATTCCACTTCTCTTTTGGATATCTAAATATCCATTTTCTCCTCTTTCCTCCTCCTCTCTCCACAGCTACCTCATCTCCCAACATTGCCTTCCTTCTCCACATCTCTCTTGTCCAATGCCTATGAGCTAATGCCCATTCCAATCTCTCTTGAGCTAGATCCTCATCCAAATGAACCCTTTCTTGTGCCAACCACTTTTTTAGATGCTTTTGTTGAAGTCTTCTCCTCACTGTCATAGAAGAGATATTGGGAGCAACTTTTTTGGCAATCTCAGAATAGCTAGTATTGCGATAGCTGAGAGCTTCCTCCACCATAGCATCATCCTGCAACTTGGTAGTTTTAGGATATCTTCCTCTACCCTTTCTCTCCTGGCCCTCTTGATCTCCTTTTAAGATACTATCTTTAATAGTGTTGAGGGGGATGTCAAGGTAGTGGGAAATTTGGCGATAGCTCATTTGAGGTTCGTGTAACCCGAGAATTCTCCCCCTGGTAAACTCTGAGAGGTGGTTGGAGGGAATAGGTTTTTTGGCATGACTGCGAAGAATACGAGGTATAGTTTCTGAAAACAAAAGAATTAGGAAAATTGGTTGAGTTTTGGTTGATGTAGAGGAATTTCTTTAGGTGGTGTTCAAAGTGAGAGGTGATGAGGAGGGTTGCGTTGCCATGGATCATGGATGTACAGTTAATTTTGTTAACGTACAATACCTTACTACCATTCCATCCTGACTTTGGCTGACACCCTTCATCTGCCAACTCCACCCCCTCTATTCAGGTGGGTTTCCGGGGTTCCTCACTTCTGCCACACCCCTATCTGGTGCCTGGCTTCCTCTCGACCCTCCGGCTCAGACCTTTTCGTCCACAGATACTATTATCCAACTTTTGCTGGGGCTGGCTGCAACATTGCCAGTTTGGTTTTCCTTAGGTTTTGGGTTTTAGGATTTCTTTGTTAGGTGCAATGTTGGGATTTTGGTTTTCCTTGTTACTGCGCGATTTTGGTGGGACTTTCATACTTTTGTAGTTTACAGGAGTGGTTTCTTGTAAGGATAGTTTTTTCAACTAGGACTTCAGTCCATGGTTTTTCTATAGCTTTCCGAGACCTGGCCTGGGTTGGAGGTTCTTTTACATGATAGCTCTGCAAGCTGCATGCGGATTTTTTGTACCTTAAACGAAAATAAGAACAGAAAAAAAAAAGGACTTAGTATCAACAAAGGTTGATATCTAAGATGTAGCATAAGGTAATAAGTACTAGAATTCTCAAAGAAAGGAGAATACAATAGAAGGCAAGTAAGTCCATCTAAAGAAGAAAGCTAATCACAGGATCATTGCCTGTTGCGAGATATAAATAGGAGAGATCCATAGCCAATCGTAACATTTAATTGAGTCTTAACAAAAGCAACACCCAACAACAACCAGGGCAGAAGTGGCAGGAGATGTACCAATAAACCACCCTGGAGGGCAGGAAGAAGGACAGGAAGAAGAACAAGAAGTGCTACCCTTGGCACTAATGGCAGAACAGCTAACACAAATCCTGGCCAGACTACAATCTGAAAGAAGACCCAAAACAGAAAAACCGGAAATGTTCAGCAGAGAAAGGGACAAACTGCGGACATGGCTAGCAAAACTAAGGGTATATTTCCAGGCCATATGATGGCATGAAAACCATGACATGGACAAAATAGTATACACAACCAGTCTGCTAAGGGGGGACGCAGCCATCTGGATCACACCTTATGTGGAAGGAAGTATAGTACAACCTTGGGGAGGATCGTGGGACCTATTCACTGAAGCCATTAAAGAACAATTTGGAGCAATAGATTGAAGAGGAGAGGCTCGAATGAAACTCAAAGGAATGAGACAGGGAAACAGATCCATGACAGAATACTGGAACAGTTTCAGGATGACTACCACCGAAGCAGAATTAGATGAAGCAACAAAAAGAGAATGGCTATTAGCAGTAATGGACCTGACACTATCGAGTGCATGGGGAATGGATATAACAGCCTTTGAATCTACGGAACAACTTGCCCAATGGGCAATCACCAGAGAAACCAAACTAGCAATGGTCAAACATATTCAGAAAGGACAGAAAATGGGGATAGCCCCATGAAACATGGATGGGACATTCAAACAGACTCCACCCTCAGGGGACCCTATGGACCTGAACACCACAAACCAAAGAAAATACCAAAGGCTACCCCAAGAGGAATGCAAAAAACGAATGTAGGAAGGACTATGCTATCAATGTGGGAAAAAGGGACCTATGGCAAAGGACTGTCGAGTCCAAAAAACCAACATCAACAAATCTAAGATCAGAGGGATGGAGGTAGAAAAAGGACACGAGGAGACTTTAAACGATGAAAGTCCTCAGGAATAGATGGTCCCAGGGACAAAAAGACAAAACCCATCAAAAGAAGGATGACGTCCCCTGGAAAGGATGGATCAGGGGATGACAAAATGAAAACCATCAAAATAGTGCACCTCCACTCAACAATCCTGAATAAAGAATTACAAAAACTCGAATCAGACCGTATCATGGTCAAAGTACAACTCCACAATGGACAATGACAAATATCAACAAACGCAATGATAGATTCAGGGGCAACAGAAGATTTTATAGACTGCAACTTCGCTATAAACCATCAGTTACCCCTGATAAAAATCGAAAAACCAAGGGAAATATACATGGTAGATGGAACTGTGTCCGAGGCAGGACCCATCACCCATGTCATGGAAATTCCCATGGACATTGGAAGCCACAAAGAAAAAGCAACCTTCCTAGTGGCGAACCTTGTCAAACACGAAGCCATCCTTGCCATGACATGGTTAAAAGATCACAACCCAAGGATCGACTGGAGAGAGGAAGAAATCACCTTCGATAGTGATAGGTGGAAGGCAGTATGCCTTGATGCATTCCCAATGGTATATGCGATACCAGAAAAGGAAGCAATTCAGGAAAATCTGAAAAGTCAGATTTTAAGAATGAGCACTAAAGAAGGACACCACTATGAGGTTGTGATCAAAAAGCTGAGAAAAGATATGAAGATACCTATGAGGGGTTCGCAAAAAGTGGCAGGAAGTGACCTGTTCAACATAGAAGGAGCAATAATCCCAATAAGGGGACAAAAGCCCCTCGGAACAGGAATCTCCATGGGACTGCCAGAAAACACCTATGCCCGCATCGCACCCAGAAGTGGTTTGGCAAGCAAAAATGGCCTCACCATTAATGCTGGAGTCATAGATGCGGACTACACAGGAGAAATTCAAGTCCTATTGGCAAACCTGTCAGAAACGGATTATGAGGTCCACAAAGGGGATAGGATTGCCCAGGTAATCATCAAAAGAATAGTCTCAACACCCTTCAAGGAAGTACAACAACTTCAACCCACAGAAAGGTGTGGTGAACAAGGATTCGGCAGTACGGATCACCAAGAAAAAGAACCAGATAAGGATAAGAAAAAGCTATCGATAGCTTTTATCTCAGCACAAGCATTTGGCAGAATGCACAAAAAAGGAGAAATCACTGTAATCCTGAAATAGGACGATGCAAGACTTACATTAGCAGCTACAACAATCAGCATGGAACTAGCCTTGCAGAAGAAAGGGAAAGGCGGAAAAGAAACTTTAAGGCAAATAGTGCCTAAGGAATATCGTAACTTCTTTAGCATATTTGAAGAAAAAGAAAGAACAGAACTACTACCACATCGAGCGACAGATCATAAAATCGAAATGGAAGCACCACCACCATTCATGAAGCTCTACCTCTTGAGAGGAGAAGAACTTAAGGAACTTAGAGAATACCTAGAGAAGAATCTAGAAAGATGTTGGATAAGACCTTTGTCCTCATCAGCAGGAGCACCCATACTCTTCGTCAAGAAAAAATATGTGGGCTTAAGACTCTGTGTGGACTACTGAGGCCTAAATGCAGTATCAAAAAAAGACTGATATCCATTACCATTAATAAGTGAAGCCTTGGATCGACTGCAAACAGCGAAATATTACACCAAACATGACATCAAGGATGCATATCAACATATACAGATTGCCAAAGGAGACGAATGGAAGACAGCATTCAGGACACGATACGGACTATATGAATATATGGTCATGCCATTTGGATTAGTCAATGCACCAGTAACCTTCCAATGATGGGTCAACAATGCACTCAGCAAATACTTGGATGTCAACTGCATAGCTTACCTAGATGACCTATTGGTATATTCAGATACCATGGAACAACATCGGAAGGATGTGGCCATGATATTAGCAAAACTCAAGGAAATTGGGGTTCGCCTAAAACCCATGAAATGTGCATTCCATAAGGAAGAAACCAAATACCTAGGATTCATCATCAATTCTGAAGGAGTAAGGACGGACCCTACCAAAACAGATGTCATAAAAGTATGGACAACTCCAGAGAAAGTCAAAGACATCCAAAGCTTTATGGGATTCTGCAACTTCTACCGACGATTCATAGAGGGATTCAGCAGAATAGCAAAACCATTATATAACAGGACAAAGAAAAACTTGAGGTGGGAATGGGGAGAACAAGAACAGAAGGCATTTGAGGGTCTTAAGGAAAAACTAACTACAACTCCAATACTAAGACATTTCGACCCAGAAGCACCTATTATGATCGAAACAGATGCATCCAATTATGTCTGTTCTGGAATAATATCGCAACAGGATAAGGAAGGACTATGGAAACCAATAGCCTATCAGTCAAAAACAATGACTAAAGTGGAATGCAACTATGACATCCACGATAAAGAACTCCTTGCAATCATGCAGGCTCTCAAAGAATGGAGAAAATACACACAAGGAAGCCCGCACACAGTCAGGATTCTTACAGACCACAAGAACCTTGTCCTGTTCACAACCACCAAAGCCCTGAATGGACAACAAATACGATGGAGTGAGGAGCTCAGCCAATACAATATCAAAATGGAATATCGACCGGGAAAGGAAGGAGCAAAACCGGATGCCCTCACATGAACAACAAATAACATACCAATGGATGAAGATGATCGCATTACACAACTGCAAAAGATTCTTTTACTTAAAGAACAATTCTTCAAGGATGAAGGGTATGCCTTGGGTTCAGAAGAAATTAATACCATGGAACTATGGACAATAGAAGATCAAGGAATGGAAAAGAATATCAAAGAAAAAACATCATGAGATGCGTTACTTCAAGATATTTGAAAAGCTATCGAAAGGAAAGATAAGGAATTCCCAAAGGTTGCACTAGGATCATGCGACTAGAAAGAAGGATACATATGGTATGAAGGGAAAATCTGGTTACCAGAAAACAAACTGATAAGAACCAAAGCAATCAGAAGGAATCATGACACACCACAAAACGGACACGGTGGAACAGCCAAGACATTGGAATTGACACAACGAACATATTACTGGCCAGGTATGTGCCAAGACATTAAGCAATATGTCAAAAACTGTGACATGTGTCAACGGATAAAACCAAGTCATCACATGCCCTATGGACTACTACAACCATTACAAATACCAGAAAAACCATGGAAATCTATCAGTATGGATTTCATCACAGACATACCACTATCGAGCAATTATGACGCCATATGGGTTGTTGTAGATCGTCTGACCAAAATGGCTCATTTCATACCCTGTCGAAAAGATATGAAAACCAAACAATTTATGCAGCTATTTATGAAAAATATTTTTAAACTTCATGGATTACCAAAAGATATCATCAGCGACAGAGGCTTGATATTCACATCAGACCTATGGAAAGAAATGACTAAAGGATTGGACATCATAAGAAAGATAAGCATGGCTTTTCATCCTCAGACAGATGGACAAACGGAACAGACAAATGCCTCACTGGAACAGTTCCTAAGGGCATATGTGGAATATTCCTAACAAGATTGGGAAGGATGGCTATCATTTGCAGAATTCGCATACAACAATACACGACAAGAGGTCATCAAAACAACACCCTTTTATGTGAATTATGGACACCACCCCATCAATGAACCCATGGGACATACAAGACTACCAGAAATATTGGTAAAAGATGACATCAGCAGACTACATGAACTTATCCAGACAGAGATACGAATGTCACAAGACAAAATGAGGGAAAATAATGATCAACACTGAAAACCCAATGCAAGACTGGAATCAGGAGATAAAGTCTCGTTAATTACAAAAGATATTCGAACCACAAGACCATCCAAGAAACTGGACTACCGGAAAATTGGACCATACCGGATTATTGAAAAGATTGGAGAAAAAGCTTATAAGCTGGACCTCCCGGCCTCGATGAAAACAAAACATCCAGTCTTCCACATCAGCAAACTTGAACTCTACTCAGACAACCCTCTACCCTCACAAAAGAAATTTCCCCCTCCTCCTATCGAAATAGAAGGAGAAGACGAATATGAACTTGATCAAATCATTGACTCAAGACTACATTACGGAAAACTACAATATTGGGCCAAGTGGACTGGTTACCCTGCATAACACGATCAAGAGAGGTACCCAACCACCAACTTCACCAATGCCCAAAATGCAGTCGCCACCTTCCACTAACAATATCCACATAAGCCTGGACCCAGAAAGTGAGGACTGGAGCAAAATATATTTCGAAGAGAAAAAAGATGAGCATGCAGCATACTATTTCACGGCATGCATGGATGATGAATGCCCTACACACAAAGACACAAAAGAAAGACATGACTTCTGGCCCATGGCCAGAACTGCAACGACTAGCTCGAACAGATCCAGCAATGCCAACAGCTGGGAAAAGAACTGGGAATCATTCCCACCATTCACACCAAAAGAACCAAAACACGAAAGGATTGAGGCAAAGGATTGCATGTGGACCCGATGCTCTTTCCACAAGGGGGGAAAGAAAAATGTAAGGTGTGGAGAAAAGGTGGTTTCAGGGATGAAACCAGAGGAAAAAGAGGGGGATAAAAAGTTCATATTGAAGGAAGACTTACGGAAAACGATTGCACAACTACAGAAAACAGTGGATGGAGCAAGGAAGTCTATCGACAGGTTGAGGGGGGAGGAAAAAGGCCTGAGACTCAGGAACAAGGCCTTGGAAAAAGAACTAGCAAGGGAAAGATACATTAGAAAAGAGGTGGAAAGGAGAATCAGAAGAATAGGCAATGATATAGGTCGACTAAGAACCAACGTGGATCGAGATGTGTTTTACAATGAGTACCATCACAGATCCTCAAGGGACTGAGGATTTGGAAAAGAGGGGAGCTAGTATTACAAACCCGGCATGGCTTGTAATAGTTTCACAGGACATACAATTATATTTTATAGTATTTCATTTGTTAAAAGGTTTTCGCACGTGACTCAGTTGAGTCATATGATATTATGTTTGCACACTGTGACTCATGTATGAGTCATAGGGTTTCACATGACTCACAGTCATGAGTCATAGTTGTTATGTTTGAATTTGATTGGTATGTTGAGCGTTGACTCATATGTGAGCATATGAGTCATAAGGAATGAGAGGCATGACTTTGTTTATACGAGTCATGAGGTTTCGCACATGACCCCTTTAAGGTCATGGGACTTTCATGCATGATCAAGTATGATCATGAGGTTATATGTTACGCAAGTGTATGGGTCACAGTTGTGACTCATTTGATTTGTAAGCGGGTTGCTAGAAGAACTATATAAGGAGGTCTGTAGGACCTGATAGTTAGTTCTTCACACAACCACCTAAGTTATTTCCTATCTATTACTTTACGAATAAAACACCTTTACGCTCTTTACACACAGTTCGAACAATCAAGAAAGAAAGGCCAAGACTTAGTACAAGTTAGCGCTATAAGGACTTAGTATCAACAAAGGTTGATATCTAAGACGTAACGTAAGATAACAAGTACTAGAATTCTTGAAGAATGGAGAATACAATAGAAGGCAAGTAAGTCTAGCTAAAGAAGAAAGTTAATCACAGGATCATTGCCTGTTGCGAGATATAAATAGCAGAGATCCATAGCCGATCATAACAGGAGGAGGTAGTGGGGGTAGCTAAGGAGAAATAGGAAAGATTGGATTAGAATAAGATCCATAGGATGATAGATGGTATACCTGGTAGGATTGAGACTTTGAGAAAGAAGGTGCAAGAACGAAGTATTAGTTATAAATTGATATTACTCAAGACATTTTAAACCTGTAGTAGGAGAGTTTTCTTCTAGTGTCCCTTTACTTTCTTGTTGTAACTGTACTACTTAGTGAGTTAAGGTGCACCTTATTGCAGCCAACTTGCTTTCAATCGACTATAAGCTTAAGCTCCTGAAGCCCCTTCATACATTCACAAGTTACGCATTCACCTCTGCCCATTTACCTCTGTCACTACCATTAAGTAATCATCCTCTATTTGTTGTTCAGGCTCGCATACAGTGGTACTGGCTCATCAATCTACCATTGCTGGGGGAGTTAATATCAATTTATCAAACCCTAGCCCTGACTAATCACACCTCGAACCTTTTCTACTTTCTCTACCACTATTGAATTTTGTTTATATTCTACCTTTTTTCTTTTCTTTTTTGAAGGCAGAATTCTGCCCAAAGTGTTCAACGCAAGTAACCAAAGTATACAATCCACCATTTCAAGAACACAACCAGCCTACCATGAGGATATTGACCATCAGGTTTGCAGAGAGTCACTACACTGGTAGAATCTCAATTTCCCAAGTAGACTCACCTTCCGTCACGTCCTGTTGTGTAAAGTACTCTACCATGACACTACTTGTGATATTACCATTCGAGTCCATCCATTTGACTCCCATACATACTGTTAGTCTAGAAAATGTTTAACCAGTCGTATCTACAAATTAGATTAACTTAGCTTAGATTACTTGCATCCCTGCAGTATGAAAGAAGTGCGGTAGAAACAAGCCTTATTACTGTGGTTGGTTAATTTAAGTATCATACCCCTGCTCCTGATGACTCTGGAGTAATGCCAAGATGCGGCTACAGAATCTCTGATCTGGAGCCTCATGCAGCCACAAATAAGGATCTGCTTGGTTTATGGATCATTTCCATAAATTCCGCCCATTGCAAGGTACTAAAATCCAAAGTTGACCCCCGTCCATGGAATGTGAAAAATAAGAGCATTTGGTTGTGCAATCCATGGACTTTTTTTATCCCTGGATGCGACGTGTAGCTACAATCTATGGAAAAAGTAATTATCTCTGGAGGTAATTTTTCTTAATAATATGCCTTCTACTATAACTTGAGGTGGACCTATAGGTCTTGGAACCTTTAGCACTATTTTAGCATTCTTTTTTTCCAATAATCACCGAACTTTCAGCATAGATTGTATATCTATAGATTTTTAGTATCATTTCTGTTGAACCTCAATCCATGGATTGGTTGCAATAGGTGAACCAAATATGCCCTAATTCTCAGTCATTTCCTACCCCAAGTGCCATATTATATTATAATAGTATCATATCTTGTCTGAGGGACACAAATTGGAGGGTTCCTGGCTTACTAGAGGATGTAGTTTGGTATGATTGTTTGAAGAATCTATCATAGTAGAAATTCTGAATGGCTATTGTTATATTCTCAGTGTCTCTACTTTCAGCTTGAGACTTCTTACAGTACCTGAACACACATGTGGAATTTCTGTGAGAGATTATTCTGAGTACCCCTATTTTTTTTTCTTGGTGGGAATTGTCATTGTCTTATATTTTTCTTTACTTGTATAGTGCCAAGTATGTAACTTGTAGCTATTAGCCCTGAATTGAGTTGCAGAGTGACTACTTCTTTTTTCTTTCTTATACTAGCTCAACCACTTCTTGTTTGCCTTCCCTCAAAGTCAATCAGCAACCTCCCTACTCCAAACAATATCACACAATCACTAGGCCCACCAAAAATGCTTGCATTATTCAGGTCTCCCATCTTGTATGCACTAGCATTTCATCCTTCTGCATACAATATTGGCAGATAATTTACCTCTCATTGGAGGATCACTGTGACTGCCCATAAGTCAGAGACTCATGCAATAGTAAATCCAGTAGCTTACCAAAGTATGGTCGATAAACATGAAGGAAGGTAGTATGTATGAAGTATTTAAGGGTCTATAATTATTGATTGCCATATACTGACTTCAATGGGTAGCAGCAGCAGCAGATGACCAGGTAAATAGAGTAAGGATTTATTCTATAAGGAATACAATTGTGAGAAAGACAAAATAATATATGTTATCAAAGGATATGACAACAATGACCAGGAATTCAAAGGATAATGAATAAGTAAAGGGAAGTACAGGATCTTTTTAGAGACTATTAGAGAAAACTGAAACAAATAGAAATGGAGAAGAAATATAAGAGAAACTAACTAATGGTATAAAATCCACCAACATCTTATATTCTTCACTAGCAAGTAACAACTAATACAAATCTAGTATATCTAACTCACATCAGTAACAGCCTTATTCCATTATGTATATCCAATTTATCAAACTATGGTATGTGTATTACTATTGTATAGGCTAACACATTATGAATAGGGATAGCAATATTTTTGCCATTTATCTAGTACATTTAAT
This sequence comes from Choiromyces venosus 120613-1, assembly GCA_003788595.2. Lineage (NCBI taxonomy): Eukaryota > Fungi > Ascomycota > Pezizomycetes > Pezizales > Tuberaceae > Choiromyces > Choiromyces venosus. The sequence goes on from ML120456.1 coordinate 129,963, forward strand.
AGTATGAACATCTGCAGGAGCAATAGGAGAAGCACACCATACAACAAAAGGAGCTTTACAAGACAATTATATAATAAGCTCAACAATATGGAGTGCTTCCTGTGAAATCCCTGCACTCTTTATTCCTGTTCTCATTCTGATTTTTTTATAGAGTATTGCTTTGAATGAAAGAAAGGAAATACTAAAGTTACAGCAGAATTTCAATATGGTAGGAGCACTAAGTATATAATCTACATACCTCTCTGATAAGGTGTTGCTGAACATTACACTACAGAATAGAAAGTCTTTCAGGCTATGATGGAAGGGAAGATTGAGGGTTTTCACTGCATCCAAAAGGGACTTAACATGATGTCAAAATAACCAAAGTTTAAGATGATTCTATGACCTGAAGTCGAAGCATGACATTTCATTCCTAAATAAGTTACTTACTATGTCTCAACTCTATACAATATAGTAGCAAAGTATACTCATGGTAATAATTAGATTTCATTATAAGAAATCTTAATATAGATTATTAATCTATTTTAACCACAGTGCAATTTCCACTAATATAGGTTAATAACCTATGTTAAAATTCCTAGTAATAAAGTCTAGTAATGATAAGACTATAATCTTAAGAGTCATTGATTATGCTGCAAAGAAGTTTGCTGCACTGCTGATTTTCCCCAAGTTACACAATACTTAGTATGATGTATAAGCATAGAGGGAGGAAGTGGAGGAGAATGCTCTAGCTAGAGTTACAAAGGATAATATAGAGGAAACTGTAGGGGTTGATATGAGGGGAAGTATAGAGGGTAATAAAGTGAGGGCTCTGAGAATCAACATGGAGGAGGCTAAGGAGGGTAAAAAGAAGGAGATTGAGGGGTGAACCTGATAGGAGCTACAGTAGATGATATAGAAGGGATGGTAGATAGGACTATTAGGAGGACTCTTGGGGAAGTTAGGGTGGAGAAAATGAAATAGAGGCTATAGTAGCCTTAAGTTTATACTAATACTTTAGATAATCAATACAAGGACTTTGTATTCCTTTCTTATCCTTAAAGATTACTAGTTTATGGATACAATAAGATTTTATGTATAGAGGGTCCACTTGGGATATCATACTCCTATAGCTGAATTGAAGTTAAACACCTATATAGAGTAGTAATCATTAGACTAATAAATAGACATATTGAAAGTGCCAAACTGATTAAAATGATTCCATATATCATACTAGAAAGTAAGTAACTAGAATACAAAATTTATTACTATCTGATAACTTTCAGCTTAAAGTATACTCAGATATCTTGACTAATTACCCAATATGTAATAATTCAAGTACTTTTGGTATGAGAGGATATTAATACCAACAAGCCAGATCCAGACATTAGCCTAATAATACTTTGTTGAGCAGATAAGAATGGCCATAACTGTGTAGTAAATATACTTTTGGTATAAGAGGATATTAATACCAATATGTCAGATACCCAATATAGCTGAATACTATTTTATTGGGTGACTCAAAATGGCCATGAAGCTGTAGTAAAAATACTAACAAACCCAAGGTAGAAGTAAGGTATTAGGGGTTAGTGAGGCAGTTGGAAAATCAAGGTAAGAGGAGGTCTTGCTGGCAATAAAATAATAGAACTTAGTACCTCACCTTTCCCTTCACCATTGTAGAATTAAATATACACCACACCCAAAATTAAGGTACCAGCTAATTCAATCATCCTGGAGTGAGAGGAATATGTATTCAGGACTATTGGAGCTCTAAAGACTAGGAAATGTATTTTACCTATGCAGACAGTTACTGCATTTGACATCCTGAAGTCAACTCTTGGTCATTGCATGAGTAGCTACAAAACTGATTGAAAAGTACATGAAAGTAATCAGATATTGTCCCCTGGTACTGAAAAGACTATTGTTTGATAGGTTTTCAAGCTTGAGTTGTATGAATTTGTCCCTTACTTAGATTATGTGTGGTAAATAGCAGAGAGTTTGGCAGTAGAGGAAAGGAAAGTCCTGAGATCATAATATGAGCAAAAGGAAAGGAAAATAGTGTTTATTATATATTAGGGAGAAATTGGATAACTTAATTTCTCAATTGATAACCTGATTTAGCCACTAAACTTTCAGTCAGAATAGACAAATAACAAGTATATGTGAATGATTATATGACAATTAAGAACTACTGTATGAGGCTCGCATCAGTAAAAAAAGATCCCACATCTGATGCATGGCTGTCATGTTCTAACAGAAGTGATATTCCTCCTACATCCCCTACATCTTGTATGGCCTGAGTTCTATTGCAATGCTCAGTTGTATTCTGTGCATTCTGATGTGCATTGCAATATTGTAACAGATGGTAACCTGTATAAACTAAATAGAATAAGGGCCAGCAGTAGTTCAGCTAGCATTCAGTTTCTAAGGGAGACTAGAGAGGTAAAGACAAGAAGGTCTTAGAAGAAGCGAAGGGGAAAAGGAACAATAGAATCACTGTTCAACCAAGTATATTTCTTATCTAGGTTCTGTCTGAAGTCTGGTAGTTCCTGCTAGTCAGAAAGCCTATCTTAAATACATAATGTCCTCCACCCAAGGTAGAGGTTTCTGAAAACTTGCAACCACTGTAATTACTGGTAAGTACATACTATGAGAATATTGTGATCCTACCAGAATCCTAAAAGCCCAAGGCAATCCTCCTTGCAAGTCTTATCTCTACTACCAGTATATATAACTATTCCTTCCCTTGGAATCCCTAGGGCAAAGCCTTGCCAGTACAAAAGTATAACTAATATAAATACAAACAAGTTACTAGGATCCTAATAATACCAGTAGTGAAACAATCAATCAAATAATATAAGCAAGAACAAACAAAATAATATAATAAGGAAACTATGAGCATAACCAGTATATAGTTGCCGGAACATGTATACATGTCACAAATATGACATTGTATCTAGTGTATTCTATGTAGTATAGAAATATTCTTCTGCTTCTGGAGACTATGTGATGTCATGTCAATATCCTCACTACTTCTAGATATCTCCACCTGTACTATAGCCTCTTTCCCATATCCTGATATCTGACTATGGTCATCACCTCTTGAGAGTACCACTGGGCATGGTCACATATAGCTGCTCTACATCAGTTTCCTTTCATCTCTCATTGTGATACCATAACTCCATCTAAAGAGCAACCATTGATCCTTCCTTCTCATGATGTCCCTATTCCTGCATCAAATCTTCCTAGTATCCTGATGCTTCACTGCTGTTAGTTTCTCTCTGTCGGGCTATAGGGCATTGTGGTGATTTATAGCAACAAGTCTGGTTCCTCTACAGTATGGTAGCAATATCAGAACACTATAACATATCCCTGTATTATAGGACATCATGGTTAGAACCCTACAGACTGACTGATTGCCTACTAGAATCTTTTACATTGTTTACTTTTAGTTGTATCTATTATTTAGTTTCTATATTGAGGTTTCTATATACAAGTTGCAATGAAAGATACTACAATATTCTCTATAGTATTCAACTATACCACAATACTTGCTCATACTAACAGTTATGCTAATAACTTTGCCAACAGCTATTGCCCAATTATCTAATCTCATGATTCATTAATAAATCTCATTAAATGTCCTTAAATCAATATAACTATTAACAAGCCATCTCTAGTCTATCTCAGGAATGAAGTATACTAACAGTAGAATCATCCCAATATCTACTATAGTAAACTCTCATGCATCTTCCTTTAGCGGTACTATAATAAGGCTGTAGACATCAGATAAGTATCTCCAGTTATCTATGTTCAATATTTAGATACTTGAAAGCTAGTAGACTATGACCTCATACATGTAGTCTCTGATTTTGAAGAGTGCATGGAGCTTTCCTAGAAGATAACCCCAAAGCACACCATACATATGCATTCTACCTATCTGTACCCAAACCTAATCATTGTAACTTATCTAGTTACTAAAGAGTGGGGTACTAGTAGAGTATACCCTGTAGATGTCATAAAAGTCAGTGTTCTGAAACACTAGAATAGGGATTTCAAGTTGTGTTAGTAGTTCAACAGGAAGGAATTGAAGTATAGTAGGATCTTCAAGAAGGTAGTGCTCTGTAGTCAGGCTATACTGACTATATTAAATCAATTCTGAACAAATGCTCTTGGGCAAGATACCTAAGACCTTGCAAAAATCTATCATATTGGAGATATTATTATGATGTCTCTGCAGGATTCCATGATAGGTGACCTGTACAGATACAGTACTTATTGTATCTAAATGATGTATAACATTGGTAGGAAGATTAGCTCAGTGATATTAAAAAGAATCTAGGTTTAAAATTCTCATTCAGATTACCTGCCATTGACTATAGCTGTGCAGGATCTATCTTACTGCATTATTTTTATTTGAATAGTACAACCTATCTCTGATTTGTTCCTTATGTATGAGCTCACTAAACCCCATATAATATATCAGAATATTACCAAACTGGTATATGTGATCCTGAAAATAACTTAGTATATGCATCTTAATAAAGTTGAAATGAGATTCCATATAAATCAATTCCATACATTGGTTATTCTCTTCCTCATAATCTTATTCCTGTACCTGATACCACTTGGATTTGGTAACTGATTGATTTACCCATATTCTCTAATATTGTAGCTCTCTTTGTTACTTGTCAATCTTTGCTGATGTTCACTTAGATATTCGAAATTCCAAGAAGATATCTTTTGTATTGTGAAACAAATTCAGATATTGTTCCATATAATCTAGGATCTCAAGTATATGATTTTGGTTATAGACAATTAAACTAAAATCAACTAATGACTTAATACAGGTGAGTGCATATTTAAAAGGTAGCATTTGTGTACTATCAGGTTATCTTAATACTATGATGAGAACTCAGAAAAAATAACACTCCAGTTCCCTCATCTCTTGTCCTTGCCACCATATAATCTCACAGTAGGCTTTTTTTTGGAGTCCAAGAATCCTGGATACAGTGGTAAAACCTTCTAGGTATTGTTAAAAGTCTGTAGTCTGGCATGTTTCTTGAGAAATCCCTGAATCCAGTCTATCATATACTTAAATAGTCCTAGGTAAACAGTATGAAGCAAATTTAACTTGCATAGATTGGGTTCAGAAGCCCATTGAAGGCCACAAAAAGTATTTCATCCTATCTTGATACTAAGTGCATCAAATATGGCATTGATATTTTCCAACCTAGAGTCTGTTGACTGGTATTGGCTTTCTTGTTCACGTTATTTACAGATTGCATAATCTCATGTGAGATACTTCTGCTATGGATTGGTTCCTAATGCATTACAATGCACCTCAGATTTAGGATAAGTATTAGATTTTACTCCATGTAGTGTAATATTTTCTATATAATCTACAATCTAGGGTAACAAGATAGGGAAGTATTACTGGACCTTCCCATCAGTATAGTCAATTGACATGACTGCAAGTACCACATCTTGTAAGGGGTCAAATATGAGTTTGAGTACATCTTATAATGTATTGACATTGATTTGTCTCTATAGCTGATTTACTGAAGAAGACTGTAGGAACTTAGTTAGAATAGGTAATAGTACAAGAAAAAGAATAACTATTGACTCATGTCAATTATACCTACTCGATTAGAGATTCTCAATTATAATATAGATAGGCCACACTTTCTTGTCACTTGAGAAGTTACTGAAATATGTCTGATTGGACATTCCAACTAATAGAATCAGAGTTGGACTATGTGGAAGTGTATACTATAACTGATTAGCCAGTATCTGTTACGATCCACTATAGATCTCTCCTATTTATATCTCACAACAGGCAATGATCCTGTGATTAGCTTTCTTCTCTGGATTGACTTACTTGCCTTCTATTGTATTCTCCTTTCTTTGAGAATTCTAGTACTTGTTATCCTACACTACATCTTAGATATCAACCTTTGTTGATACTAAGTCCTTATAGTGCTAACTCATAGTTAGTCTTGGTCTTTCTTTCTTGATTGTTTGATCTGTGTGTAAAGAGCATAAAGGTGTTTTATTCGTAAAGTAATAGATAGGAAATAACTTAGGTGGTTGTGTGAAGAACTAACTACCAGGTCCTACTGACCTACTTATATAGTTCTTCCAGCAACTCGCTTACAAATTCAGTGAGTCACAACTGTCTCATACACTCACGTAATATATAATCTCATGACCATACTTGGTCATGCACGAAATCCCATGACTCTAAATGGGTCATGTGTGAAACCTCATGACTCATATAAACAAAGTCATGCCTCTTAATCCTTATGACTCATATGCGCACATATGAGTCAATACTCAACATACCAATCAAATTCAAACATAACAACTATGACTCACGACTGTGAGTCATGTAAAACCATATGACTCGTATGTGAGTCACAGTGTGAAAACATAACATCATATGACTCAACTGAGTCATGTGCAAAAACCTTTAACAAATAAAATACTTATGACATACAAGCATATGTCATGTGAAAACATTACAAACTATGCTAGGTTTGTAATAGTATCCAGGTACAAGAGGTTGCAAAACTGTTTGTACAGTACTTGGACATCCCACTACCAGTCCACCATATGCATTTCTCCATATATCATATTTCCATTGTAGTTGTATTCATACTATGTTGTGTAGATCAAGTGATATCTGTATGCTGTTTACTGAACAAGATATCTAATACAGTCAAGGGTGCTCTGATAGAAGAAATATTGTGTTTTTTGACTGTCATCAACTTCACCTTTGCACCATTATAGATAGAGACTGTACAGGTTCAATGTTCATTGATAATTCTCCAGTCTGTATATTGAACTATAGTCAACTGATGCAGAATTACAAAGTTCAGTTGAAAAGTAATTATTGTTTCATGACTTTAAGACTTTACTTAGGATGAACTAAGATGCAAGTTTGAAATCATGAGCACTGGTGATCAGGACCCACAAATTGAAATATACAGTACTGTATTCTTCCTCCAACCTACTCATATTGCTAATAGGTTCCTGAATACCTAGATAATAAGCTTGTCAGCAGACTGTCACAGAGTTGTTTTGGTTCAGTACTTCAGTATCAGACTTGTGCAGTACATTCTTATTGAGCACATCAGGGTAGTATCTACTGGGATCCAGATCAGACTCAGGCTCATAGTCTGAATCAAGCCATTTGTTCTCTTTATATACTGTGGAATGGAGGAATAGGTCTGTTTCTATATTATTAATTGGGCTTATAGAGGGAGTATATCATATAATAGATGTGAGTACAATGTTCAGATTTATATGCACAGTTCATAGGTATTTCTTGTATGTGTCTATCCACATATATTTTCTGCAATAAAATAAGCATTTTGTAATCATGGTGAAAGTCTAGCTAGTGGTTGATCTTAGGGGTCCTCTTTATATTATGAGGTGTAGGAGTAATGTATAATATTGTTCTTAATATGTATAGGTAGAATACCAGGTCAAGAGGTTAGAGGATTTGTAAGTGGTAAATAGTGACTAGTATTTGAACAGACTTAACACTTCAGATTTAGATATGATGTATGATTAGCTATAGTTTCTTTCACACAGAAGTATATTGGAGATCATTTTTCTGAGTTGAGGTGTATATCATTTTCTGTTATTCAACTTGAATTACTTAATAACCTAGACTCTTAGAATACTAGAACTCTGAATTCTTGATTAATATTATAAATAATTCATGATCTTTTCAAATCCTTAGAGTATTACAGACTTGTATATATATTGGAAGTCTATACCAAGAATAATCTCACAATGTTCATAGTATCTACAGCATTCACTGTATTCAAAATATATACAATATACACAAGACTGATAATATGAAGACTAACCCCCATTAAGAATGAGAATCTAATGACATGGTGAAAATTCATAACAACCTAGAGTAGGTCTACATAGCAAATTTTACAGAGGATAAGAAGAAAGGTCAACTTAGATATGGCTATCTCCTGCCTACCATTTCTTTCACTGGTGAGATTAATGTACAACATCTGTGTAGTTGAAAAATCAGTGAATAGAAGACATCCATTGGCTTCTCAGATGATGTACCTAGCAAAATGCTCCATAATGCATTCCAAAAGAAATATAATGTATTCCAAAAAAATAGTTGGAGATCAGATAGCTCCTAGAAACTTTGCCAACATTTAGATTTTACCTGCTATCAAATTCCATTAGATTGTAGATGGTATAAAGAGATTGCACTCAGTATGTGATTTCTTTATAAGAGTACATACTGTAAATGACATGTCCAGATGCAGGAGATCAATGAGGCCATCATTTAACTTTTAAAAAACATTGGCAAGAAGTTCAAATTCATCATTCTTAGTAATCCAGCAGGTCCACCCCCTATAGGTATCCTGGTAGTCATCTTAGAACACCTGATTATTGATGTGACCTTATTCACATTACTACTGTATACTCTAGCTAACTGTGATCCTACAATCCTGGCACCAAATGGAGGCTAGTTTCTGGCCCCTAAAATTCACTAGATTCTTTCTCATAAGGGGGTTCAGAACAAACTGCCTATGGCTGCCTCAGTTGTATCTTAGGAGGATATCAGGTTATACTACTAGTACCTGCTCTACTGTACCTACTTGTAACCCCCTGCTTGTAATCTAATACTAAATTACATGCCAACAAGTTAGTCTATTTCCTAATAAGTAATATTATTTAGGTTTTCATAAACTGACTATGAAAATATAGATTGGAATGCCCTACATGGGTATCTACATGCAGTGTGTATAGTTTGGGTCTGTCCTTCAAGATATACCTATGGTCTGCACAGCACTGAAAGAAAGACTACAAATGCTCTTTCTAACTATTATCTACTTGATTGGTATTCTCCTCACGTGTATGGAATATAGTTTAGATATTTGGACTCCTATGAAATCGCTGGATTGTCAGCGATGATTTTAGATGTATACCTTCACACAAGATTCAATACATACTTGGTAGTACAGTTGAATGCCAAAGAATGATACATGAGACTCCTAACAAACCAGTATCTTGAGTAGACTATATCTTTATTGATAGTAATATACAGTAAAGGCTTGACTCCTCTCAAATCCAGTTCTCCAGGATGCACTTGATCTCTATATATATTGTCACCACAATAAGGGCAATATAGTGCCACTAATAGTATTGTGCGTGGACAAAATTAACCGAAATCGCCGGCCAGGGTGGCAACCATCATTTCCGGACACCCTCACACAACAAACCCCCCCACAAAAATCATTTCCACCCAACTGATCCCTCATAATACCTTCTCTTTTTTTATTCTAAGAAATAATGGCCCCTATTCTTCACAGCCACCCCAAAAAACCTATTCCTTCTAAGCATCTCAGTCAATGGACAAGAGGGAGAGTGTGTGGCTTGCATGAAGGGGGCATGCCCTTGACAGACATTTCCCACCAACTCAACATCCTTCTTACTACTGTTCATGATACAGTTGAAAAGTAAGATCAAGAGGGGCAGGAGAAAGAGGGCAGAGGAAGACATCCTAAGACTTCTAAGGCTCAGGATGAAGTTATGGTTGAGGAAGCCCTCAAAAATCACCATAACAGCTATCAAGACATTGCCAAGAAAATTGCACCAGATGTCTCTGAGAAGACTATAAAGTGCAGACTTTCTGGAAAAAATCTTAAAAAATGGGTGGCACAAGAGAGGGTACATCTTGATGAGAGTCTTGCTGAGAAGAGATTGAAATGGGCATTTGCTCATAGGCATTGGACAAAAAATATGTGGAGAAGGAAGATAATGTGGGAAGATAAGATGACTATTGAGAGAGGAGGAGGGAGAAGGAGAAAGTAGATATTTAGATATCCTAAAGAGAAGTGGAATAAGGACTGTGTTGAGGAAACTCCTAGGAGGGGAGAGAGAAAGGTTAGTCAAATGATGACTGGGTTTTTTTATGGCCAAAAGTATGGTTATTTCCTTCCTGTTTTTCCTGATCCTTCTTCTGCTGGTGGTGGGATTACTGCAAAGTCAATTATTGAGGTTTATGATCAATATAACTTTGTAGACATATGGGAGGATATTAAGAAAGAGTCTGAAGAGGAAGAGGTCTTTTTAATCATTGACAATGCTAAAACTCACTTGCCCTTCATGAGATGGCTCAGAGAGCATGGAATTACACTGCTGGAAATTCCACACTATTCACCAGATCTCAATCCAATTGAAAATATATGGTCTCTAATTAAGGATAAACTTCCTAAGCACTATCCTGATCTTCATCTCATGAAGGGCCCTGAGCATGTGGTCAAAAAGACAATTGAAGAGGCAATCACTCATTGTTGGGAACTTCTTGATTCAAAGGTTTTTGATACTCTGGCAGGATCTATGGTGGATAGGGTAGAAGCAATTATTAAGGCTGATGGATGGTATACTAAGTACTGATTACTGCTATCTATTTCTTTTAATTTTTTAATTTTTTTTTGGTTGATGTTGGGGTGGTTGAATGTATGGAGGTTGTCATCACCGGGCAAATTGTGTGTTTGTTGTCGTTGTCGTTCTTCGGTTAATTTTGTCCACGCACAATACTACTAAGGGAGCACTTTTATCTCACAGAAGATGTAGTGAATGATTGGGACATCAAGGTAGCCACACATAAAGGACAGATATATTTTAAGCAATTAGGACCTGATACATCAGTTGGCTACAAGCTGATTGACTAGCCTAGTAAACTGCAGGAAAGAGATAACTTTGCTTATTTACCATATCCATCATTTAGCTTATCATCAGATGTCTTAAAGACCATTGATAATAGTAATGACACTATTAGAATGTTGCCATCCTCTCTTTCTTATTGTACACAGTCTCCCCTAAATGATGTCCCTTTAGTTGTCCAAACCAGGAGCTGGATGAATAGACAACTACTATTGGGCTTTCTTCTATCTAGTAGTACTCGTAGAAGTGATAAAGGATGAAAGTACAGCACTCTATTCAATATAGAAAACAATAAGTCTTAAAGAACAAAGAGAGAGCAAGATATGAGCAATAGTTGGAAAAGTAATGAAATAGTTTCCATGACATGTTAGTTGTTAGCTCAATCTAGCTAGATGTATATTATCTTAGCAGATTTCTTTAGTATTTCATAGAGTAGTTGAAGGGAGTTTTAGTTTTTATCATTCAATTTCACATGTCATCTTCATATCTGACCTTATTCTTGGCATCCATCATGGAATATCACTCAACTTACCTATCTGGGCCTGTTCTTGGCTGTTCACTTTTTTTCTCATCATACAAAATCTTAAGCACCATGGAGCAACCACCCATTCCCCCCCTCCTTGCATTCAATTAATAAAATAAATGTATAGTTCTATTCTTACTTCCTCATTATTTCTACACTTTTGTTTTCTTTATTACCTTAATTTATCATTATTGCTATTCATATCTTCTCCTCTTTTATTATTCTCTTGAGTGTAAGTTTTATGTGCCTGGTACTATATATGTAACTGAGCCTTAGTTAAAATTAACTGCACACTGAAGATGCATGGTAATACAATGCTCACCATCACCTTGCATTTTCAACTGCTATCACTACTTAAAAAAATTCCTCTGATAGACCATACACCAAATATTAATTTCTACTATATATCTACTTTGATTTATTTATTTTTAATTACATGATGGTTGAATTGCTGGGGGAGTGTCATTGTTACAACCAAAAACTTTCCTATTCCTTTATGTGTGGTTAATATTGCTATACAATAATATCAAACAATATCATGATAAATATCATTGGAGTCAGAGTGGGACATCTCTTGGCATTAAGACTATACAATGTCTTTTAGTATCAGGGGTATTATCTCATATTATCTAATTATCTCAATGTATTAATTGTATAATACTCTATATTGTTAGAGTCACTGCAATATAATATTTCTTGGTATCAGTACAATTATACATCTTAAAATCTTATTTTATGTACAAAGATATAAATATCAACTGAGACTCTCTATTCATCATAATATACCTAGAAATGTATGATCTATAGTCAGTTGGATTATCTAATATTATTTAATTATCTCAATATATCAATTTTATAATACTCTACATCATTGGAGTCCCAGTGATGCAATATCTCTTGGCATTTGTACTATTATATGGCTTAAAAACTTATTTTATGCATATTAATATAAATATGAACTAAGACTCCCCACTTATCATGATATGACTAGATGTATAATCTATAGTTCAATGATTTATAGTCACTGTAACTTTCCTTATCCTTTACAATTGGTGATGAAACCAGTCAGTAATACACATCATTCATCTTGTCACTTAAATTTCTCTGAGGTATATGATACTGTCTTTAGTATTGTTTACCTATACAATGAAGTGTACATACTGGACCAAATGAATCTTATATTATCCTTAAACAATATATCATCAGTTTCAATATCAGGTTATAATATCACCTTCCCATACCTGATGGAATATTTTTTTAGACCTTAAAGTAAAAAAAAGAGGACCATGTGGGTCATATTTGGATGGAAATACTTGAATATAATTTTGTAAAGTCTACTATCATCTATCAGTAATATATACTATCATAAATTATAATTTCTTGAATAATATCCTTTTAAGTTTGGAATAGTACATGAGGAGAATCTGATATCAGGTGATCAAAAGTATGGTCACAGAAAACAAGGAATATAAATTCAGGTAAAATATCTTGAATGGTATAAAGTGATATTACTGAATGAGTATAGCAGTTTGGGTAAAGAAAATAGAATATTGTAAGTATAGTAAAATATTAATTATTTGTTTAAAAAGAAAAAATGTAAATGTAAACTGATATTGAAGGTAATACCAATTATACTCTTTATTACAACTAGAGAAGGAGTATTTTACTAAAACTGTAACTAAAGAGAAGGGAGAAAGAAGTAATTGCCTATTAAGCTGATATTAGTTTGGAAATAAAAAATTTATAAAAGGTTGAGAAATAGGTTGAAACCTATAATATACTAGGAAGTAATTATGATTAGAGTCAGAAAAAATAGTGTAAAAACTATTAGTATTATTGAGATAGGTATCCTCCAAAACTTCAGAATATAAGTAACCAAGATGGAAAAGATAAAACATTACCTATTTTGTAATAATATTAAAAGAAATATTAGGAATAAAGAGGTTCAAGTTTATTGACTCAACGAGGTTGGTATGATGGTGTTAAATAAGAAGTAGAGTGTCATAAAAGGATTCAAAGTACCTCTTATATACCTATAGTATTTCAATACCAAGGCAAATAAAAAATGTGATAACATCAATAGTTTGTCCTGTAGTGTACAATTAAGCCACCAGCTACAATACTATAAACAGTATGTCTAAATATTTAAGAAAAATATTGGTTCATCTTATGGAAAATTTTACAATTAACTTTTAATTTCTTGCTCCCAGAATATTATAGGCCTTTTTGGATGTACATAAAATTTGTTTTCCATTATCATATTTATTTTTTATTATGATTTTTTACCTTACTAGTATCAGGTTAGCTTATTATTTTATTACTGCAGTTTTTTTGTCCTTTCTGATGCCAGATCTCTGTCAACCTGTAGGCGGCACAAGGTAACCTCAGGTCAAAAATATGACAGTACCTGCAGTTAGTTCAGTGGTATACAAACTATAGAAATACATATGAGACATCACTCTTGTACATGTCTGTGAGCAGTATAAGAAGTCACCTCATCTCATAACCTGAATTTCACTCCAACATTGAAATAGTTACAAAATGTTTCTTATAGGGCTCTACCCACAAGTTCTATAAGAAGACCTTTTCTTCCCTCCTTCTCTCCTTCCCTTCTTCCCTTCTTCCCTTCTTCCCTTCTTCTCTTCTTCCCTTCTTCCCTTCTTCCTTTCTTCTCTTCTTCTCTTCTTCCCTTCTTCCCTTCTTCCCTTCTTTCCTTCTTCCCTCCTTCTCTCCTTCTCTCTATTTCTTTATTAGGGAAATAGTTACATGTCATTTCTTATAGAGTCTTACCCATAAGCTATATAAGAGGACACCTCTTTCTCTTCTTCTCTTCTTCTCTTCTTCTCTTCTTCTCTTCTTCTCTTCTTCTCTTCTTCTCTTCTTCTCTTCTTCTCTTCTTCTCTTCTTCTCTTCTTCTCTTCTTCCCCCTCTCTCCATCCCTGTCAGATACCTGCCCCATATTGTGCTATTTCTGAGATCAACTCTGTTTCCCTTCTGCCCAGAACTCTGCCTTAATTTTTTTTTCTTTTTTTTTTTCCATTATTCTTCTTTGTGAAAATGGCAACTAAGAGATTGCAAAGACTGCTAGTATGAATGGCAAATTAAGTACACTCTATCTAATCATTAATTATCTATAGTAAGTAATATTAATCTTTCCTTTCTCTTAGGCACTACACCATTGTTCCTGCAGTTTCATCCTAGGCAAATGAAGGGTAGATAGAGAAGTAAGTACACTCCATCTATTTATTAACTAGTGACAATTATTAACTATTATTTTTCCCTTAGATGTCCCACTATCTAGCCTTCTAGAAGTGAAGTACAGATGGGGAAGTAAGTACACTCTATCCAATTATTAATTAGTGATCATTATTAACTATTCTTTTTCACTAAGATGCCCCACTGTCTAGCATTCTAGATATGAAGTATGGATGGGAAAGTAAGTACACTTTATCTAATTATTAACTAGTGATAATTATTAACTATTCCTTTTCTCTTAGATATCCTACTGTCTAGCCTTCCAGAAGTGAAGTATGGATGGGGAGGTCAGTACACTCCATCTAATTATTAACTAGAGATAAATATTAATGTATTTCTTTTTCTCTTAGACATTCCACTACCTAGTCTCATGAAAGTGAAGTGAGGACTAAGGAATGCAGTACTCTACCACATACTGTCATGAATGAAGGTACAACTGAGAGAGTGTAAGCAATCATTCGCACTTACTATTCATCTTCATATGTCCTCTCACATCTAGCTAATGATGAACCTTTCATGTAGGCAGTCAGGCAATGCAGAATCCAATGGAGAAACTATCCTTTCAGCTGGTAGTAGAGAATTCCTTGTAAGTAAAATGTAGCCTACACACATCTGTCAGAATCTTTTAAACTAATTCTTATACTTCAATTAGGAGGTGCTACAGTGATATAGTATATGCCAAAAGTTAGTGTACATTCTTGAACCCTTATGCAAGTACTGCTGTGTATAGTGCATAGTATGAGGAGATCAAGTCATACCTAGCAGTATGCTACTTGAAACTCCACAACCTAACTCACTCCAAATTGGAGTCAGATAGTACCATTATTTTTTGATAGGTGATATCAATATCTCATCTTTATCTTTACTTATATAGTACTAAGTATGTAACTTGCAGCTATTAGCCCTGAATTGGATTTCAGAGTAACTAATTCTTTTTTCTTTCTCACACTAGTATAATTACTTCTTGTTTGCCTTCCCTCAAAGCTAATCAGCAACCTCCCTACTCCAAACAATGTTGCACCATCACTAGGTCCACCAATAATGGTCACCATATTTAGGTCTCCTGTTTTGTTTGTACTAGCATTTCATCCTTCTGCATACTATATTATCAGATAATTTATCTCCTATTAGAGGGTTACTGTAACTACACACAAGTTAGAGATTCATATGATAGTAAATCTAGTAGCTTACAAAAGTGTGGTGAATAAACTTGACAGAAGGTTATATGTGTGAAGTATTAAAGGGGTGATTATTATTGATTGTCAATATACTTACTTCAATGGGTGGTAGCAGTCAATGACCATGCAAATAAAATAGTGATTTAGTCTATATGGAACATAATCAAGAGAATGATAAAAGAATATATATGATTAAAAGATACAATAATGATGGGCTAAAGTTCTAAGGATAATAAATAAGTAAAGAAAAGGGTAGGATGTTTATAGAAACTATTTAGCAAAAGTGAAATGGATGGAAATAAAGAAGAAACATAAAAGAAACTAACTAATGGTATGAAATCTACCAACATCTTATGTTCTCCACTAGCAATTAACAACTAATAGAAAAGCTGAAGTTGGAGTAGAATTTCAACATGCAGGAAGCACTAGGTATATAATCTACATACCTCTCTGATAAGGTATTGCTGAACATTCCACTACAGAATACATAGTCTTTTACGCTATGATGAAAAGGAAGATTGAGGGTATTCATCATACCTAAAAGGAATATAACATTATGTCAAAATAATCAGAGTTGAAGGTTATTGTAGGACTTGAAGTTAAAGTACAGCATTTCATTCCTAAACAAGTTACCAACTGAGTCTCAACTCTGTACTATGCAGTATTAAAGTACACTCATAGTAATGGTGACACTATAAGCTTAAGAGTAGTTGATTATGCTATAAATGAGTTTACTGCACTAGTGATATTCTTTAAGTTGTAGAGTCCATAGCTTGATGAATTAGCATGTAGGGAGGAAGTAGAGGAGGATACTCTAAGCAGTGTTACAGAGGATAATATGGAGGGAACTGTAATGGTTGATATGAGTGGAGATACTGAAGGCTATAAAAGGGGGTTGTAGTGGTGGACATAGAGGAGGCTAAGGTGAGTGATAGGGGGGGCTGGGTAGTGGACTTAGTAGGGGTTACAGAAGACAATACAGAGAGGACAGTAGACAGAGCTAATATTATTTATATAGAAGCAGCTTGGCACTATGATTCAGCTCAGTGCCAAGCATGCCTTCCAACCTACTCCATACAGCATGAAAACTATTGTGGAGATTGCTTAAGTGAACTAAACAACCCTGAACTTTTGATGATACCACAGATCAAGGAAGCAAAGAAGGTTGAAGTAGAAGCAAAGATTCAGAAGGCTATCTGGGACCACCAACACAGCAATGAACCCTCAATCTAATCTTCAGTGGTGAAATTCAATATTACCTACTCAATATTGTGAGGAAGCCTTAGGGGAATACAATTACAGACTGCTGGACATCTCAAGTTGCAGGTATTATCTGAACAGGAAGAAAATTCAATTGTTGGCTGGTATAAGCAGCTGGATGAGTGCGAGCATCCAGTCCGTTTGACTATAGTTAAAGATATAGCATAAGTAATTGTAGCTCATCAGGTAAAAGATCAAATATTAGGAAAGTACTGGATCAAGTGATTTTTCCAGTACCAATTAGAGTTAGCTATAAAGCTAGAAACTAAACTTGATCATTAGAGAGCTCTTGCCAGTAATTGGATGGTATTGAAAGATTATTTCAATAAAGTATAGGAGTTTCCTATTACCCATAATGAGAATAACTACTAATCCTGAATCTTGCTTCAGAATCTCATCAAATTTTATAAGATATCATACTCAAGTATGTACAATATGGATGAGAAGGGCTTTATAATAGAAGTAGCCTTGCATTGCAAGGTTATCTGTAGAAGAGATCACCATTCCCCAAAATCTACCCAAGATGGTTCCCAGGAATGATTTAATATTATCAAAATAGTATCTGGTGATAGCCATATCCTCTGTCCTATGATTATCAAGAAAGGCTAAGCCTACTATATAGGCTGGTATGCAAAGTTAAAAAGAAAGATATAGCTACCTTTGGCATATTGGAAAAAGCCTAGAGTAATAAAGGGTTAGAGTTAAAGTGGTTGAAGGAGGTTTTTGACATGGAAACCTTGCAAAGGTCAGCTTTACAACAATAAATTATAGTCTATTAATTGCTCAGTGAGTTGTAACTATATAGTGCAGGTAATAAATATTGTCTTCTCATCCAGGATGGGCACACCTTCTATTTTCATTCCAAATTTTTTAATTATTGCCTGAAAGCAAAAATCCTTCCTCTTTGCCTGCCCAGCCACTCTACACACCTTCTGCAACAGCAAGATATTGGCTGGTTTTGTCCTCTCTAGCACCATTACAGCAATAGCCTTGATAGCTTTATTCAAAAATGGTATTCTGGTACAAACAAAGGAGAATTTTTACTGTTAGTACTAGCTTTCTGTCCCCATACTGCTCCAGTTTTCTTTTTTTATTGAAATTACCCTATGGTACAACAGAATTCTTATGGCTGTTGGGAGACTAGCATTTACCCTAGAAAACATCCTAAGTGCATAGGAAGCAGTAGGAATAATTCTCTTTGATCCTCACCAGGCAATCGGAATGGTAATGGGGAAGAACAAGATAGTTATACAAGGAAAAGGCTTGGCTAATAAGATGACTCCTCATATTCCTAAAACATAATGTGCAGTTAGTCATATCACAAGAATGATGGCTTCCTTAATAACTAAGACTACATGTACCTGACTGAAGTTGAAAGCACTCTTGTCTGATCTTTCTGAAGGCTTCCAACAAATAATTGCTGACAAGATAGTCATGGAGGAGACCCACTGACAGTATGGGTAGCTAATGGGAAAAGGAAAGAAAAAAAACACCTCAGATCACCACAAGCTTATGGAAGCTATAGTTGTTACCTCAGAAATGGTTCTGATATTACAGGAGGAGTGGGAGAGATTGGATGTAACCAAGACTGCTCAAATTGCTAACCCCAGGGTCACTTACTTAAAAGCCTCCTTGTGGCCAAAATAGCTGCTCCAGCTAGTACATCTACTAGGGAAAATAGAGGGGTAATGGTACTGGTCATTGTTGAGGTAGTTGTAACAGATGAGGCAGAGGACCTTTGGGAAGAAATAGAGGCATTAGAGGTTGCTGGTGATACTAGTAGTGAAGATAGTTGGGGTGTATTCCAGGATATAATTCTGGTGAGGAAGAAACATTAATTGTCACTGAGTTAAAGGAATTCAGTAAATTGAGGGATTAATTAAGCTTCTATTAGCATGAACATATCACTTTTGATTGTGGGAAGGTAGATAATACTTGAATTCAATTGTTTTTGGATCAGGAGAGGCACTAGGACCTTCTCCTAATGTGGTGCCCATTGCACCATCAGCGGTGTGCCAGATCTGTGTTAAGAGTCATTTCACCATAAATGATGTTATTGAAGGGACTCTGGGGGAAGCTAGGGTGGAGAAATGGAAATAGAGGCCACAGTGGCCTTAACTTTATGTTAACCCTTTAGATAGTCAATGCAAGGTCTTCATATTGCTTTATTATCTTTAAAAATTGCTAGTTTATGGATGCAATAAGGCTTTGCATAGGGGAGTCTGCTTGGGCTGCCATACTCCTGTGGCCGAGTTGAAGTTAGACACCCACATAAAGAAGTGATCGCCGGGCCAATAAATGGGCATATCCAAAGAGCCAAGCTGAGCAAAATGATTCCATACACTGTACTAGAAAATAAGTAACTAGGATACGAAATTCATAGCCACCTGATAACTTCCAGGTTAAAGTAAAAGATCATGAGGCGGTAGTATAAACATTTTTGGCACGAGACGACGTCGATCTCAACATGCCAGAAACCAGACATGGGCGAACACTACTTTGTTGGGTGGTCCGAAAAGGCCATGAGGCGGTAGTAAAAAGCCCTTTTGGCATGAGAGGACGTCAATCCCAACACGCCAGACACCGAGTATGGCCTAACACCACTCTGTTGGGCGGCTCGTAATGGCCATGAGGCAGTAGTAAAAACACTTTTGGCACGAGAGGATGTCCGCACCGACACGCCTGATAATTTGAACGAAACGCCCCTCTCCTGAGCGCTTTCCGGAGGACACAATCAAATTGTGATGATGCTACAGGAAAGGATCAGTTGCAGCTCTGACCCAGCTCATGATTGAGGCCAAGTAGTAACCCTGCAGTCTGCTGTGCACGCGCAGCAGTATGCTGTGGGCATGCTGTGTGGAAGTGATCATCTTGGCCCCAACATCACAGATCCTGAGGGACCAAATGTGAATTAATCAACTAACCCAAAGAAGCGTAAACGGATATTGGGCTACGATGAATGACTCTTCGTTTCTTGACCGCCACCGCTTCTTAGCTGAACGAAGATGCTTACCTTCACCCACCCCCGAGTGGCCGCTGAGGGTTTCCACCGTTTCCGGAACCTGACACCCATCCTCATAGCCTTCAATCAACTCTCCTGGTTACGTTAGCTTGTGTCACGGATCGTGACTAAGCAAGGCAGAAAGGCAAGGCGGATTTTACCTGACTCATACTTATGAGTCAGAAAGAACGAGTATTTCACATGACTTGTGCTAGCAAGGCATTAGTAGGTTTTTATTTGTTGTTTGATTTTTATGACTCGCAATAGCGATCATATGATGTTATGTTTTCACACGTGACTCAGATTATGAGTCACGGGTTTGATACATGTTACGCGCTTTGCGCACATGATTAGTTTGTTGGCTTTTGATTGGTTAGCAAGGACGACTCATAGGAGTCAGCTGATGGATTTCACACGATGGCTCATTCGAGTCACGCATACGGATGAGTCATCAAAGGGTTAGGGTTGGGGGAGGAATGACTATATAAGGAGGCCTGTAGGCGAGAGTAGTTAGTTCCTCACGCAACCATCTAAATACTTTTCAATTACAAAAAAGCTTTTCTACCAAATCAGACATCCATTCGGACATCCAAAAAGTCATCGCTAGGAAAATCAACGAATCGTAGAAGTCAAGGACTTGTACTACGAAAACCAAAAGGGTAAGCGAAAGAAGGGAGACAGATCAACGATCAAGGAATACAAGAAAGGTTGCCTACTGCAAGTATACCCGAGAAAGATAGAATTGTAACAGCTTGGTATTTCATAATCTCCTCTTTCTTTTGAAATTTTCGCGTTCCTCATTACATCTTTCTTTGCAACCAATCATATTCTCATTCCATTAATAATTCCTGAGGGATGGGATTTGTGTTAAGATGGCCTCGATAGATTCAGATGTAAATAGAGTGTAATACAGGGCGTTTTCTAGTTTTAATTCCTTCTCCCCCACTCCTTTACATCCCTACATCTTTCCACCTTCTTTTCTTTTTCTTTTTGATTTGCGTTCTGGTTGGGTTTGGTGCATCTTCTCATTTTTTTTTTTCTTGATCCTCATCCTTGCACTGCTGAATCTTAGTCTTGAGTTTTGTCGACAATGGTGTACTACATGCGCCATTGCCATGAAATTCCTCTCAATTGAACCTCAGTATCAAGCCAATGAAGCTCATTTATCTGTTGACTGATATTGTATGATAGCCCGTCCATCTTCTCCCCCTGATTCGTCTCTCAATGCCCCTCGTGTACTATACAAGTAAGTTAGAAATCAACTCTCTTTTAACAAACCTTCCTACCACCATACTGTGATACTAGTTCATTCATTCATTATTATGATTAGTTCGTTTATATTGTGGAAAAAAAAAAGATTTGGAAGAAAGGAAGGTAGAAGTACTGGTTTATGCGTGGTTTTGGTAGTTAGTCTAGTCACTATTCATGATATAGTATCATGCATGTAAATGTCCAGAATGTAGGTACTATACTGTAATAAGTTAGGATATACTTTCTTTCTTTCTTTCTGTCTCTTTCTTCCATGTAACTTGGGAATGTACAGCACATCGTGCTGGGACAAACTCCATAGCGACAAAACTCTTGACACCACTCTCGTGGATAAGTACCAAATAACCCATTCTTTAGCAGCCACAGCATGAATGCCAGAAGGCATGTGGGGTGTCAACAAACTTCAAGATCATACGGTATCACTCAACTGCCAGAGCACACAAAAATGGCAGAATACCCAACCAAACAGATATAAACATCCGATTATTTCTGGGATTAACCCATGCTTTTATCAGAAAAACCAGAGAGTTGCTATCTATATTTAGTGATGGGTGGAACATTTGAGTTCAAATTTAGTATGTGCGTTCAGATACACAGACTATTTGCCATCCAAATTTTAATCACTGTGTTCGGGTTCTACATGCTAGTAACTTGCACTGTCCTGTAAGATGATTTTACGCATTGCATGGAGGGTAGGGGTGGGAGGGGGGATAGGGATTTGGTGTTGCATGACTTAGGGGCTGTTTGGCGCGATGTGGTTGGGCTTTCAAACCATGGTTGTAGACCAACCCATGGTTTGAAACTACTGACCTGTTTGGTGGACATTGTTTGCAAACTATGGTTTGTGGAAACTAGATCTTAACCCTTTTGCAATTCACCACTGAATCGACATTTTTCTCTGCAATTAGGCCAAAATATTCTACTCCTTTTTGACATGATGTGGTTTCAAACCATGGTGTGCACATATCTTCCAACCATGGTTCCAGAACCATGGTTTGTAACTGACTGCATTTTCCAACAACGTTATGCCAAACAGCTCCTTAGTTTTTACAAAAGAATATTGTACTAGTGGGGATATGATATTCAGGCTTGGTGTGCAGGTTGGTGTACAGGTAGATAATGAGAAGGAGAGGGGGTTACTAAGGTATCACAACCAGGAAATAAAGAAATTTTCTGAATTGGCGTAGTGGAAGAACTTAAGTTGTAGGTTCACTGAGCTGAACGGATGAATGGTCACGTACGGCACGGTACTAAAAGCACTTCCTTCCATCCAAACACTCCAAAAAAAAAGAAAAAAAACCAAACCATCCAATGATCCGACTTCTAAATTGTATTAGGATGAGTTCTCACAAATGTCTTATGGCTGTTTCAGCTCCATTTTTAGCTTTCAACATGTATACCCAACAATAGTAAGTATAATCATCTATAAAGGTTATGTAGTAACAGTTCTATCCCTGAGATGGTATTGAAATCTTTGCACTTAGGTCAGAGTGTACCTTCTCAAATGGTTATTGTGATCTGATGTTGACTGATTTTAGAGATGAGTGTTGTGATTTCTACTTGTTGCAGATGTCACAGTTGAAATCTTTCAGAGCTGGTAGAGGAGTATCATCTTCATACTAGTTCTTTATAATACTGGGATACTCAAGTGATGTGTGCTATTCTTGATAGGAGAAAATAAGTGCTTTAGTCTTATCCATTTTTACATGCCATAACCCATCATCCTTCTTTTCTGCCATCATGAATATCCTTCCATCCAACTCTTATCTTCTTCTTCCTTTTTCCACCATGATTCTAACTCCTCTATTATCAAGACAAGACTTGGAGACCAATGAGTACTGAAATGATGGTACATATAGGACCCACTGTAGTATCATGGTATGTTTTCATCTGTCCAACAATGACACCCTAAGTGTAGTGTTTCAGATAGCAGTTTCCTGATATGTTCTTCCATCTGTGGTTACTACCTTTTCAGACAAGGAGACAAGGTTTTGAAAGTCACCTTTGTTTGGTGAAATATGATTTGATGCTCTAGAATCACATAGCTATTCATTGGTAATGTTTCCTATTATCTATGTCATTGTTGCTGCTAATATCATTATAGTCGCATCTGATGATTTTGCAACCAAGGCAGACTAGGTCAATTGGTTCTCTTTCATCTGCTTGTATTTCTTCAATCATTGACATTTATTCATAGCATGTATTTCATAACTGAATCCTTTTGATTTACACTATGTGCATTCCTTTGTCTCTTTTTTCTTTTAGTTTGGGAAAAACAATCCTTTTCCTTGAGTTGTCTTTTCTGCTGACCTGTAGATGAAGAAGTTGCAGATATTGACTTATGATTTTTCACTTCTGGCTACCAGAAGGTCACAGAGGTTGCTATGTTAGTCTTTGACTGAGAGTAGGAAGAAGGCACCTTTGCATTGCTCAGAGGTTGTCACTTTATGCATAGTGTTCCTGAACTCATCTAACCTTCTGTCACTGTTCTGTGTATCCACAAACCTCTGTGCAAAGTGAGTTTAATTTTTTTTCAAAGGATCTGACATGGTCACTTACACTCTTGCCTACAGTAAGCTTGGTGTTAAATAGGTCTTCCATGAGAATCATGTTGGTAGTGGGGGTCTGTTTATTGAAATGGTCTTTGAGGGATTGCCACACATCTGATGTGTTTTCATGTACTACTATATCGACATAGAATGAGGAGGATGTACTTTGGATTAGGAAGAATATAGCTTGGTTATTTTTACTTTCCCAATCTATAGTGGATGTAGTGTCTGAGCTTCCTTTTTCTAGTATTGTTGGTTTCTTCTCATTGCTGTTTACAATGTTCCATAGACTAGCAATTTTGAAAGCTATCTGCTATGCTTTAGTTCAGGTATGGTAATCATCTTGTCCAGTAAGTTTTAGATAGTCTTTGATGGACATTGAGAGAGGGGCTTTTTCAGAAGAGGAAGACATTGTATTTTTTTTGTTTTTTTTTTATTTGTAATGTACTACTTTGGTGTTATTTGATCAAGTTCTTGAAAGAATACCAAAGTTTTGTAGTTTTGGTCTATTCTATAGTAGTTTTTGGAGGGCATGGTTGGGGAGGTTTCTCTATCACTCTTCATAATAGACTCATTATGGATTTCCAAGATGTGCAGGGTGATTTCATTGGTAATGCTAACAGGTGATGAATGAGTCTACATCATAGAATTCATCGATAGTAAATGTTTTGGCATTGTAGTATGTTCTCATTCAGAGGAAAAGTAAGTGGAGGAAGAGTATAGTGTTTTAGTGCTTCGCTTAGGAGTAACCATTAAGTTTCTTATGGTATATGTTGTTCTGATTTGTGGAAGTATCTTCACAAATCTGGGCTCATACCCTGAAAATATCTGTGATTTGAACACTTCCTCTTAAGAGAGTTGGCAGTATAAAGGGAACAAATATAGTAGAGACTTAAGGATTTTTCATAAACTTGCACTAATTATTCTAAGCATAACAGAAGGAGAAAACTTCCTCTATATATACCCTTCCAACGTTACACAAGTAACCCCGCAACTATTTCACACCAATGAAAATATTTATCTATAAGTTCTGACACGTGGCTTAACCGAGCCACATACATGAAAGGAAATCGTATATTTTAACAAGTAGTCAACGGTAGATGGTAAAGATAGATTCTCCGATACAGGGTTGATTAACAACAGGAACGATGATAGCCCAGCTATATATCCGGGTGTTCCGGGTATGCGATTCCCGCCAGCATTCCCGGACACTCAATGACAAAGCAAACAAAGGCAAACAAAGATATCCAGAAAGCAAACAAGAGAAAGAAAAAAATGAACAAGAGGAAGAAGAACATCAGTCCTAAGTAGGACCTGGTGTGCAAGTAGGATAAAGCTCTTGAATGAAGCATCAGTGAGAGGAAAGAAACTCTCATATCAACACCTGGACCAGCATCCCGTTTATCGCTGACGATATTTCCAACGGCACCCACAAACCAAAAATTCTGATGAAACAAGACTTGACAAGAACTTCAAGATACACACAATAAAATCCTGTTGATCAAATTTGAATCCGCTAATCTCTATGAAAGCACATTAAAGTTTGATGTGTAAGTAAATATGGTAATTGCAGCCAAGGTTGCGTGGCTCCGGATTAAAGTTACAGTAGCCGCATCTTGGCACGGCTTCAGCCTCATCGGGAGCCGGGGTACTTAAACTTACCAACCACACTAATAAAGCTTATTTCTACTGTACTTTTTTGATCCTGTAGGGATGCAAGTAATCTAAGCTAGGTTAATCTAATTTGTAGATGCGACTGGTTAAACGTTTTCTAGAAATAGCGGTAGGATACGGGAGTCAAATGGGTGAACTCTGATGGTAATATCACAGGTAGCATTGCGGTAGAGTACTTTACACCGCAGCACGCGACGGACGACTAAACTACTACGAAGATTAAGGTTCTGCCAGCTAGTGACTCGCTATGAACCAGGTGGCCGATATCCTTGTGGTAGGCTGGTTTTGTTCTTGAAATGGTGAATTGTTTACTTTGGTTACATGCGTTGACCACTTCGGGCAGAATTCTGCTTTCAAAAAAGAAAAGAAGAGAGTAGAATAATATTATAAACAAAATTTAATACCGGTGGAGAAAGTAAAAAAGGTACGAGTCGTGATTGGTCAGGGTTAGGGGTTGATAAATTGATATTAGCCCCCAGCAATGATAGATTGACAAGCCAGCACCACTGTATGTGTGCCCGAACACCAAATAGAGGATGATTACTTAACGGTAGTGAGGGGGATAAATGGGCAAAGATGAACGTGCAACTTGTGAACATATGGATGGGCTTCTGTAGCTTAAGCTTACGAGTCCAGGCCCACGAGTGAGTACGGTATTCAGTTGGTAACAGGATTCGAAGCAGTTTTGTTCTCCGGCAGTCCCCAATCAATGAGTTACAAATTATTTAGCCTAGTACATAGCGATGTGTCCTCAAGTATTGATGTTAATAATGCACTACACTATCAGAAAACCGAAAATCCGTATTTCAACCCAATGCATTAATCTTCACAGCTTCTTTTGTGGTAGATTATTTGTTGTGTTGACATAGACAAAGATTATAGTTAGGGCTGTCTTGCCCTACCTAATACCTAAAGACCTACTTTCCTAAACCCTCATCGTTATGTACAATTCGAGAAATTAGTGACGGTGTGGCCTAGGCCGATCTGATAGGGTAGTTCTAGCAGTCGTGGGGACGTTTTGTCGCCCACTAACAACCCTGTTTTGTATATAGCTTGGCGTGCAGAATTTCCTGCATATAAGCCGCCTTTCTCTTTTCTTACTTAAACAACAACCACCCCCTTGACAACTACAGGTTGGGCAAGCAAATATTTTTATCTCAACCCGGTTTTGTTCAATCTCCCTTTCCCCACTGTTACTGAATGGATTAGCCACTGGACGATCACGACAAATTCCTCTACCATTATTTCCCGACCTGTGGGATCAATAAATCCAAGGAAACAAATAGGTTCCACGAAGTCGCCACACCATCCCCCCGGAAAAGTGAAGAGAAAAGAAACCTTCCACAACGGTAGTTTTTTTAGCTGACCCTCTTCGAACCTTTCTCCCTGCTGCTCCCCAACGCAACAGCACCACAACAGAAAGGCCCAGAAAAAAAAACTACAGGAAAATTTCTTAAACATGCCTGTCTGGTATCATCCTCCACCTGTGCTCGTGCCAGGCACCCCTTTGCTGTCAGTATTCCACTTGTATCCATCCCTTATCTGTATCTACTAATATTTTCATTTTAGGCCAGAACAACAGGCGCTTGCACCAATGTACCATTACCCCCCTCCAATATGTATCGATCCATCGCCAGATGCAAGGGTTCCTTTGGGAGCTCCTACTATGCCATCCGCGCCATTTCCAGGGATGTACCCATATGACGGGGCAAATCGTGTCACCTGTTCCACCCCCAACTGCACAACCCTTCCCGGGTAGTTTTGCCAATCCCGCACAAAATAATTCCCCTTCACCTCCCCCTCCCCTTCCGCTTCACAGAAATGGATCCAATAATACCTACAATCCTTCTGTTCCTTTGCAGTATGTCCCTGGTGCATATCCGCCGCCTCCATTGGCCAACAAACATGTTGTGGCGGCCGAACCTCAAGTTAGCCCTGCTCCCTTAGGAGGTCCTATCACTCCTCCTGGAGGGGGTGGCAAGCATCGTCGTTACCATGGTGACTGCGAAGGAAAACACTCGCCGTCGGAGCAAGCCAACAATGGACGTCGAACTAGATCAGAGATGTTTGACATTCTGGCCGACCCCCCACTACGCAGATCAACCAACCTACCTCATCGCTCACAGAATCATAATGGCCCTGCTTACTACGTTGATGAGCATGGGAACAAGATCTCAATTCCACCTAACTATGGTTCCGGTCATGACAGTTCAGCTCACCGACATCGCCAGACATGTCATGTAGAGTTCACAACAGACGACTCTGGTGGCTTTGCCGTTGAACTTATTCATGGATGTGGTTCTTGTGGTAAGAAGTTTCGAATCGCGAGTGGGAGTGTAGTTATGGCTACAGGAAATGATGGCTCAGGTACTTCCGGGCGCAGAAGTTGTGATCAATGCCTTGCAAAAGAGGTAGCTGATGAGCAGGCCAAACACAATTTACAACTCAGGCCAGCAGAGGAAGAAAAACTTAGAGAAGCTGAAAAAGAACTAATGCGCAAGGAAATTAGGGCAGAAATCGAGAGGGAGTATGCCGTGAAGCACAAAACTAAGAAGGCACTTAAGTTGCAAGCGGAGGAAACGGCAAAAAAGGAGGCCGTCCTCCGCTTAGCAAACGAAGAAATTGAGAGAAAGCGCATTCATAAGGAAGTTGAGATTGAGCTAGAGCGCAGAAGGTTGGAGCAAGTTAGGATTGAAGAAGAGAGGAAGCAGATGGAAATTGAGAGGATCCAGATGCTTAAAGAAGCCGAAATTGAACACGAGAGAAAAAAGAAGGAGGATGAACTCAAGGCCATTGAAGCTTTCAAACAACTAGAGCTTGACAAGGAGGTCGAGAGAAGGATGAAAAATGAAGACGAAGGGGCCAAAAAGGAGCGGGAGGAAAAAACGCGCCAAGAGGAAGAGGAACGCAGAAAGGTGGAAGTGAGAAATAAGCTACGCGAGAGGATCAAGAGAGATCTTATGGAGGAGGATGCCCGAAAGATAGAGGCTGCGTGTATTGCCTCGCAAGCGGCTAAGTTGAAAGAACTTGAGGTTCAGCGTCTCAAAAATGCACAGGAAAAGTTTGACATAGAAGCCGAGAGGGATGCGTTGAGGTTGAAGGTCAGGAGAGAGCTGGAAGCAGAGGGCTAGGATGAACTTTAAGACAAATGAAAAACTCTCTCTCGACTGAGAGAGACTCAGACTCCTCGAAAAATCCTTAGCCAAACATACTCTCAAGGACAGTTTCAGGCAGGAGGAGTATCTGAAGATGAAACAAGAAGCCGAATTCAGAGAGCAAGTTCAATTAAGCCAGGAACGTGCCATTGAGAAAGCTAAAGTCAGACAACAACTTATCGAAGAACCCGTGGCAGCCCAATTCGCGGAAGTGGTGCACAGGGTAGTTAACAATGGGAATAAGCCTGGATGGATGGAAGGTCAGTTAATCGATGAAGGCGAACTATTCCAACATCTTGGAGGGAATCCTAACCTTTCGGTACCATCAGAAACTAACAAACCTCCCTCAATTCTATCAAATGCGCCGTTGCCAACATCCCGTGGCGTTATCAGACCTGGACTAGAGTTGGGCCATTTCAGCAATAGCCCCCTTAGAGATACCCCGCCGATAATGTTCACCAATAGTCCTCATGTCTCTCCAGCTAGTGCCCCTCCTCCTCCTCCGCCTCCGCACGTTGACAAGCTCAACTTGCAGTGGGAGACTAATTACAAGGACGAGCATTATGGTGGTAGACAATGGAGTCGCTAGCTAGTTCAAAGTCCTACCACTCTATCCCGTCTTTCTAGGTGAATGTTTGATAGCTATGAATAGTCCTCATTTTTAGCTAAAAATTAGATTTCCACCTGGGTAGCTCGGTCCTGTGGACACCAGTGTTCCCAACCGTCCCGGGCGGCCTACAGGGCCCTGGCGGGCTGTAGTCCAGGGCGTCCCGGGCAGGGTGGACAAGGACGGCAGGGCACGGCGTCCATCTTTCATAAAGATGGCCGTCTTGGGGGTTGACGCCCGGGCCCTGCAGTCTTCTGATATGATAGAACAAATGGCATACTCCGGCCGTCACCTGCAGGGCCCGGCCGTCACCTGTAGGGCCCAGCCGTCAACTGTGGGGCCCCGCAGTCACCTGCAGTCACTGGTAGGAACCCGGCACATTCCATATCTTGAGACACCGGCAGGGCCCGCCCGTCCGTCCCAGGTATTGGTCTGGACGGACGCCAAGATCCCCGTCCGTCCCGGGCATCCCCCATGCACTGCCGTCCGTCCCGTCCCGTCCGCGCCCGAAGACGGACGGACTGGACGCTTGGGTTCACTGAGAACATTTGCTCTTTATCAAGTGAATTTCTTAGTCGGTGAGATGGAACATATACAATATGTGTTTTATGTTTGGTTTCAAGATATATCATCTGATACTATTATTTTTTTATGTTTATTATTTGATGCAATATTTGTTTTATGTTTGGTTTCTAGATGTATCATTGGACACTATCTTTATTTTATGTTTATTTAATACAATATTTTGTTTCAAAAACATATATATTACTTGATATAACATTGATGTATTTGTTATTATGTACAGAGCAAACAATCATGTATTTAAAGAGCTTGCTGAGCTCAGTGTTTGGAATGGTAGACTTCAGCACATAGTTTATTTGCAAATATACTTAGTTGAACTACTACTTTTTTGATTTCTTACTTTACATCCTAACCAAATAAGTATCTCCCAGACAAGAGTTTGGAATAAGGATCTTAGTTACCTGACCTCCCAAAGGCTTCCTCAGATCCTACTATGCTCACTGTTAATAGTTAACACTCATCAGCTTATCCATTGTATATAATACTACTAGAATCATAGTACTTAGCTAAGTATAAATCATATTACTATTCAGATCAAATTCCGACTGTACCAACCTACTTGCAATAAATAAGCTAATAACTTACAGGACTTAGATTATCCTGTTGTCAATACTAATATAGTAACTATCCTTACTGCACCTGCTAATATACTACTGATGATAGAGTCTCTTCAAGTACCTGTTACAATATTGCTTCAAGTCTTCCATTTGTAAAACTAACTGTAGAATTCTTCCATCTTTGACCTCTAACTATTACTATATTTGACCTGATAACTGTTACGATCAGCTATAAGATCTCTCCTTTCTTATATCTTGCAACAGGCAACGAGACTATTGTTAGCTTCTTTCTGAGAGATAATACTTACCTATCTCTTATTGTATTCTCTTTCCTTCAACAATTCTCAATACCTGTTATCTTACACTATGTCTTAGATATTGGCCATTGCCAATACTGAGTCCTTATAGTGCTAACAAGTATCGATTCTATTCTTCTTCGTGATTGTTGGTCTTTGTAGTAAAGAGCATAAAGGTCTTTTATTGATAACTTATAAGATAGGAAATAACTTAGGTGGTTGCGTGAAGAACTAACCATCAGGTCCTACTGACCTCCTTATATAGTTCTTCCAGCAACCCGCTTACAAATCAAATGAGTCACAACTGTGACTCATACACTCGCGTAACATATAACCTCATGACCATACTTGGTCATGCGCGAAAGTCCCATGACCTTAAAGGGGTCATGTGCGAAACCTCATGACTCGTATAAATGAAGTCATGCCTCTTAATCCTCATGACTCATAGGTACTCCTATGAGTCAACGCTCAACATACCAATCAAATTCAAACATAAATAACTATGACTCATAACTGTGAATCATGTGAGACCCTATGACTCGTATGTGAGTCATAGTGCGAAAACATACCCTCATATGACTCAACTGAGTCATGTGCGAAAACCATAACAAATGAACTACTATGACATATAATTGTATGTCATGTGAAACCATTACAAACCATGCCAGGTTTGTAATACTAGCTCCCCTCTCCCTAAATCCTCAGTCCCTTGAGGATCTATGACTATACCTTTCATAGTATATGTCTCGATCCACGTTCTCTTTCAATCAGCTCATATCGTGAGCGATTCCCCTAATCCTTCTTTCCGTCTCTTTTTTAGCATATCTTTCTCTTGCTAATTCCCTATCCAAGGCCTTATTTCTGAGTCTTAGACCTTTTTCCTCCTCTCTTAGTCATTCGATGGTACCTTCTAGTCGTTCGACCGCTTTTCGTAGGTCTTCTTTCGATACGAACTTTTTATCCCCCTCTTTTTCCTCCAGTTTCGTCCTTGAAACTTGGTTTTCTCCCCATCTTACTTTCTTGGTTCCTTTCCCATGAAAGGAACAGTGAGTTTGCATGCAATTTCTTGCTGGTATTTTCTCGTGCTTTGGTCAGTCGGGGATTGGTTCTTTTGGTGTGAATGGTGGGAACGTTTCCCAACTTTTTTCCCAGCTGTTGGCATTGCTGGAATCGTTCAAACCAGCAGTTGCTGTTCTGGCCGTGGGCCAGAGATCATATCTTTCTTTTGCATCTTTGTGGATCGGGCACTCTTCATCTATGCATGCTGTGAAATGATATGCCACATGCTCAGTTTTTGTGTCCTCGTAGTATATCTTGCCCCAATCCTCAGTTTCTAGGGCTTGGCTTGTTTGGGTATCGTTGATGGAAGATGGAGACTGCATTTTGGGCATTGGTGAAGTTGGTTGCTGGGTACCACTCTCGATCATGCTGTGCAGGGTAGCCTGTCCACTTGGCCTGGTATTGTAGTTTTCTGTAATGTAGTCTCAAATCGACTATTTGATCAAGTTCGTATTCGTCTCCTCCTTTTATTTCAATAGGAGGAGGGGGAAGTTTCTTTTGTGAGGGTAGAGGATTGTCTGAATAAAGTTCGAGTTTGCTGATGTGGAAGATTGGATGTTTTGTTTTCATTGAGACTGGGAGGTCTAGCTTATAAGCTTTTTCTCCAATTTTTTCAATGATTTTATATGGTCCAATTTTCCGGTAATCCAGTTTTTTCAATGGTCTCGTGGTATGAATGTCCTTTGTAATTAGCCAGACTTTATCTCCTGATTCCAGTCTTAGATCGGGTTTTCTGTGGTGATCATTGTTTTCCTTCATTTTATCTTGTGCCATTCGTATTTCTGTTTGAATGAGTTCATGTAGTTGCCTGATATCATCCTTTTCCAATATTCCTGGTAAACCTATGTATCCCCTGGGTTCATTGATGGGGTGATGTCCATAGTTTGCATAAAAGGGTGTTGTCTTGATGACGTCTTGTCTTGTGTTGTTGTATGCAAACTCTGCAAATGATAACCATTCTTCCCAATCTTGTTGAGAGTATTCCACATATGCCCTTAGGAATTGTTCCAGTAAGGCATTTGTTCGCTCTGTTTGACCATCTGTTTGGGGGTGGAATGCTGTGCTTATCTTTCTAGTGATGTCCAATTCTTTGGTCATCTCTTTCCATAGGTCCGATGTGAATATTGATCCTCTATCGCTGATGATATCTTTTGGTAATCCATGTAGTTTGAAAACATTTTTCATAAACAATTGTGTAAATTGTTTGATTTTCATATCCTTCCGACAGGGTATGAAATGAGCCATCTTGGTTAATCGATCCACAACGACCCATATTGCGTCATAATTGTTCGATAGTGGTAAGTCTGTGATGAAATCCATACTGATGGATTTCCATGGTTTTTCTGGTATTTGTAGTGGTTGCAATAGTCCATAGGATGCGTGACGACTTGGTTTTGTTCGTTGACACATGTCACAGTTTTTGACATATCGCTTAATATCTTGGCGCATCTCTGGCCAATAGTATGTCCGTTGTGTCAATTCAAATGTCTTGGCTGTTCTACCATGTCTATTTTGTAATGTGTCGTGATTCCTTCTTATCGCTTCGGTTCTTATTGGTTCGTCTTCTGGTAGCCATATTTTTCCTTCATACCACATGTATCCTTCTTTCCAGTCGCATGATTCTAGTGCCACTTTCGGGTATTCTTTATCCTTCCTTTCTATAGATTTTCGAATATCTGGGCGCAACACATCCTGTGATTTCTTCTCTTTGATATTCTTTTCGGTTCCTTGGTCTTCTATCATCCATAGTTCCATGGTATTGATTTCTTCTGAGCTTGAGGCATACCCCTCATCCACAAAGAATTGTTCTTTTGGTAACAGGATCCTTTGTCGTTGCGTAATGTGATCGTCTCCTTCTGTTGGTATGTCATTTGTTCTCCTTGTAAGGGCATCTAGTTTTGCCCCTTCCTTGCCTGGTCGATACTCGATTTTGATATTGTATTGGCTGAGCTCTTTACTCCATCGTATTTGTCTTCTATTTAGAGCCTTGTTGGTCGTGAATGGGACAAGGTTCTTGTGGTCTGTAAGAATCTTGACTGTGTGAGGGCTTCCTTGTGCATATTTCCTCCATTCTTTGAGGGCCTGCATTATTGCAAGGAGTTCCTTATCATGTATATCATAGTTGCATTCTGCCTTGGTCATCGTTTTTGACTGATAGGCTATTGGTTTCCATAACCCTTCCTTATCTTGTTGTGATATTATTCTGGAATAGACGTAGTTCAATGCATCTGTTTTGATCATGATGGGTGCTTCTGGGTCAAAGTGTCTTAGTATTGGAGTTGTGGTGAGTCTTTCCTTAAGGGCTTCAAAGGCCTTTTGCTCCATCTCTTCCCATTCTCACTTCTGATTTTTCTTTGTTCTGTTGTATAGCGGTTTTGCTATCCTGCTAAATCCTTCTATGAATTGTCTATAGAAGTTGCAGAACCACAAAGCTTTGTATGTCTTTGACCTTTTCTGGCGTTCTCCATACTTTTATAGTGTCTGTTTTGGTAGGGTCCATTCATACTCCTTCAGAGTTGATGATGAATCCCAGATATTCACCTTCTTCCTTGTGAAACTCGCATTTCGTGGGTTTTAAATGAACTCCACTTTCTTTGAGTTTTGTTAGTATCATGGCCACGTCCTTTCGGTGTTGTTCTATGGTATCTGAATATACCAGGAGGTCATCCAGGTAAGCGATGCAGTTGACATCCAAGTACTTGCTGAGTGCATTATTGACCCATCGTTGGAAGGTTGCCGGTGCATTGGCTAATCCAAACAGCATGACCATGTATTCATATAGTCTGTATCGTATTCTGAATGCTGTCTTCCATTCGTCTCCTTTGGCAATCCTTATGTGTTGATATGGGTCCTTGATGTCAAGTTTGGTGAAGTATTTTGCTGTTTGCAATCCATCTAAGGCTTCACTTATCAATGGTAATGGATATCGATCATTCTTTGATACTGCATTCAGACCTCTGTAATCTACACAGAGTCTTAAGCCCCCATCTTTCTTTTTGACAAAGAGTATGGGTGCTCCCGCTGATGAGGACGAAGGTCTTATCCATCGCCTTTCCAGATTCTTTTCCAAATATTCTCTGCATTCTTTAAGTTCTTCTCCTCTCAAGGGGTAGAGCTTCATGAATGGTGGCAGTGCTTCTGTTTCGATCTTGTAGTCTGCTGTCCTATGTGGTGGCAACTCGGTTCTTTCTTTTTCTTCAAATATATCTAAGAAGTTGTGATACTCCTTAGGCACTATTTGTCTTAAGGTTTCTTTTCCGCCCTTTCCTTTCTTTTGCAGGGCTAGTTCGGTGCTAATTGTTGTAGCCACTAGCGTGAGTTTCGCATCATCCCATTTTAGGATTCCGGTGATTTCTCCTTTTTTGTGCATCCTACCAAATGCCTGTGCAGAGATGAAAGCGATCGATAGTTTTTTCTTATTCTGAGATGGTTCTTCCTTCTTGGTGATCTGTGCTGCCAAATCCTTGGTTGCCCCTTTCTGTGGGTTGAAGTTGTTGTACCTCCTTGAATGGTGTTGAAACTATTTTTTCAACAATTATCTGGGCGATCTTATCTCCTTTGTGGACCTCATAATCCACTTCTGACAGGTTTACCAATAGGACCCGAATTTCTCCTGTATAGTCTGCATCTATGACTCCAGCATTAATGGTAAGGCCATTTTTGCTTGCCAAACCACTTCTGGGTGCGATGCAGGCATAGGTATTCTCTGGGAGTCCTATCGAGATTCCTGTTCCAAGAAGCTTTTGTCCCCTTGCTGGGATTGTTGCTTCTTCTATGCTGAACAGGCCACTTCCTGCAGCCTTTCGCGAACCTTTCATAGGTATCTTCGCGTCTTCTCTCAGCTTTTTGACCATGACTTCATAGTTTGGTCCTTCCTTAGTGCTGATTCTTAGAATCTGACTCTTTAGATTCTCCTGAATTGCTTCCTTTTCTGGTACTACATATACCGTCAGGGAGGCATCAAGGCATACTGCCTTACACCTGTCACTATCGAAGGTGATCTCTTCATTTCTCCAATTAAACCTTGGGTTGTGGTTCTTTAACCATGTCATTCCAAGGATGACTTTGTGCTTGACAAGGTTAGCTACTAGGAAAGTTGCTTTCTCTTTCTGGCTTCCGATGTCCATAGGGATTTCTGTAATATGGGTGATTGGTCCTGCGTCCAATATAGTTCCATCCACCATGTATATATCTCTTGGTTTTTTGATTTTTGTCAAAGGTAACTAATGACTTATAGCAAAGTTACGATCAATAAAGTCTTCAGTTGCCCCTGAGTCGATCAGTGTGTTTGTCGATATTTGTTGCTTGTTGTGTAGTTGTACTTTGACCATGATATGGTCCGATTCGAGGTCTCTTAGTTCCTTGTTGGTTATTGCAGTGTTGAGGTGTGCGATCTTGATGTTTCTTATTTTGTCGTCCCCTGGCCCATCCTTTCCTGAAGACGTCCTGCCTTTTTTGATGGGTTTCGTTCTGTTGTCCCCATGACCACCTATTCCTGGGGACTTTCATCATTTAAAGCCTCTTCTTGTTCTTTTTCCACATCCAGTTCCCGAATCTTCAGTCCCTTGATATTAGCCTTCTTGACTCTATAGTCTTTTGCCATGTGTCCCTTTTTTCCACACTGATAGCATAATCCCTCTTTCATGTGTTTTCTCCATTCTTCCTGGGGTAGTCTTTGGTACCTCCTTCGATTTATAGCATCCAGGTCCATGGGATCTCCTTGTGGGATTTCCTTGGGTGTTGTTTTGAAAGTGCCATCTTGGTTTCTTGGGGTGCCGTATGTCTCCATCTTAACTTTCTTTGCCTGGCGCAGATGTTTGAGTGTGCCCAGTCGAATTTCTTTGTTCATAGTCCATACTGCTAATTGGTCTGCTGCCGTGATTGTTTGATCGTAGTAATCAAATTCTTCTTGCAATTTTGGGTTCAAT
The DNA here is from genome assembly GCA_003788595.2 of Choiromyces venosus 120613-1. NCBI lineage: Eukaryota > Fungi > Ascomycota > Pezizomycetes > Pezizales > Tuberaceae > Choiromyces > Choiromyces venosus. The sequence continues at coordinate 166,548 of ML120456.1, forward strand.
CCCACGTATAGCCATTCTCCTGCTGTCGTGTCGTCCAATTCTGCTTCTGTTAGGGCCAGTTTGAACTTGTTCCAGTATTCCGTCATAGTCTGAGTTCCTTGGGCCATGTTTTTGAGTTGTATCCTCACTGTTCCCCTTGGATCGATTTCCCCAAACTGGTTTTTAATTGCTTCCTTGAATTCTTCCCAGTTGTTCCATGGTTTGGTTCTTATTCCTTCCATATAGGGTGTGAGCCATGAACTTGCCTCTTTTCGTAGTAGACTAGATACATAGGTGATCTCTTCTTCATTGTGTTCTTCTGCCCATCTTACTGCTTGGAAGTAGATTTGCAGTTCCGCTAGCCAGTTCCTGAGTTCTTTTCTATCACCTGTGTAGGTGCTTGGTGGTTTAACCTTCGGTTTCGGGACGTTCATGGCTTGTAGTATCTGCACTAGTTGTCCAAGTAGTTCTCCTCCTGCTGGTGGCAGGTTTGCAGCTTGTCCTGCTGCTTGTTCTTGGCCCGATGTACTTTCTGTTCTTTCTTCTTCCTTGCTTGAAGATTCGTTATGTTGTGACCCTTCTTCTGGTGTAACTGGACTTGGTGTTCTTCCTCTTTCTGAGGCTGTTCTTGCAAGTTCTTGTGCAACCTCTGGGAGTTCTAAGAATCAGTCTTCATATTCAAAATCTGTGTTGTCGTTGGGTGTTGCTTGAAGATGCAACCAAATGTTACGATCAGCTATAAGATCTCTCCTTTCTTATATCTCGCAACAGGCAATGAGGCTATCGTTAGCTTCTTTCTGAGAGATAATACTTACCTATCTCTTATTGTATTCTCTTTCCTTCGACAATTCTCAATACCTGTTATCTTACCCTATGTCTTAGATATTGACCGTTGCCAATACTAAGTCCTTATAGTGCTAACAAGTATCGATTCTATTCTTCTTCGTGATTGTTGGTCTTTGTAGTAAAGAGCATAAAGGTGTTTTATTGATAACTTATAAGATAGGAAATAACTTAGGTGGTTGCATGAAGAACTAACCATCAGGTCCTACTGACCTCCTTATATAGTTCTTCCAGCAACCCGCTTACAAATCAAATGAGTCACAACTGTGACTCATACACTCGCGTAACATATAACCTCATGACCATACTTGGTCATGTGCAAAAGTCTCATGACCTTAAAGGGGTCATGTGCAAAACCTCATGACTTGTATAAACGAAGTCATGCCTCTTAATCCTCATGACTCATAGGCACTCCTATGAGTCAATGCTCAACATACCAATCAAATTCAAACATAAGTAACTATGATTCATAACTGTGAATCATGTGAGATACTATGACTCATATGTGAGTCATAGTGCGAAAACATACCCTCATATGACTCAACTGAGTCATGTGCGAAAACCATAACAAATGAAATACTATGACATATAATTGTATGTCATGTGAAACCATTACAAACCATGCCGGGTTTGTAATAATAACTGACTTATTGAATACAATTATAAAGTTCTTACCAGGATATCTATTATATAATAAGGTAATATCACTGATTGGAAGTAGGAACTCCTAAAGGGAGGTAGGCTATATGTATATATCCTGGATGTACTAGAACTCCCATCCATGGTAGTACATATTTTCCAATCATGACAAAAGGATCATCATAGTCACATAGTATCATAAAAATGCTCTCCAGAGAAGCAGTGCTTGTTGGCTACCATTATACTATATGGGCTTTCAGTAATAGCTCTTATGAGTGATCATAGGTTTCACAGTATAAGTTGAGTCTCCTTGATCTCATTATCTGGTTTTGTGAATTTTGTCAATATACTTAATTAAGCTTATTACTATTTGCTACACCAATTTCAGTTATGTAATCAGATAGTAGATTTAATATGTTTTCATAGTATTATGGCATGTATCCTCCATCTCACTGAAAAAGAAATTCATGTAAGAAATAGCATATGATCTTTATAAAGTAACTTAGGTCACTTTCCTGGTAAGATATACTCACAGGAAAGTTAAGTCTTACTTATCTCATCTATAAAGTAAATTTCTTTTTATTACAGATATAAGCAAGATATCTATTTTCAATTATAAATAATTTACTATAGGTTATATTTCAATCACAGGTAATGAGAATATACATATGTCAGATATTAGATTCTTCCCATAATTGTAACATATTCTTATTTATTACTAGAGTGATTTGATCTTCATTTAATATAATGCAACAAGTCTATAATAATAAGTAGTTTCTATCAGAATAGTAATAGAGGGAATAGAAAGAGTTTTCAATAGATATGAGCTTGTATACGGTACCTTTTCTCCATTAATTAGCAGTTTTGTATTATCGGCAGTTATGAGAAACTATAAATTTCATACATTCTATTGAAATACACAATAAATTCCTGTATGAAATATTTCGAGATACAGTATAAATAGAGTCCACACCTGAGTTACCATTTAAAAATGCAAGAGGGGAATTCTTACTCCCTGGTTGCCTCCTGAAACAACTTGACCTGGAGTTCATACTTTGCAAGAGAGATGGCTGACATATGTACTTGCTCTATAGCATATCTTCCTCAAAAAGTACCTTACTTTATTGGTAGCACATACTCTTTATGAACTAATTTACTAGAGCTATGAGATAGAATATTTATACATATATGCAAACTAAATTATGGTGTAATTGGCCTTCAACATTGATGTTTTTTTTTTTCTCTTTTCATCACCCAAACTAAATTTCAGTGCTGGCAGTTTTTTTTCTTTTTTTTCTTTTCAATATTGTAGTTGCAATAAATCTTGTTTTCCCATGAATGGAACTATAGTGGAAAGGTTGTTTTGAAGTTGTAATGCTTGCAGTCATGAGCCAAGAAAGTGTCCACTGCAGGTATATAGTATTTGATCAACTTCTTCTCTTGCAACTGTCTGCCGGCCCCACGACTTACCTACAACATTAGTACATCTCCTACAACTCATGTTGAGGTCTCTTTCTTTCTCTCTAACTCCACCCGTCACAAAGAAACCTAACATCCGGTTGCGTGATCACAACAGTTGAAATATTTCATAAAGTTCTGGCTGTGATTGGTGATGGACACCAGTATGCTGGAGCAGATTATGGTGTTCTGCCCAAGCATGATAGAGCATAGTTAATTATGATCGATTTTGCTCCCTTGTAATTTCTTCCCAACATCAATATGTAATAGAAGATTTAACTGGTTTTGTTGCTCCAATTCCATTTCCAACTACAAATATTTTAGCTCAGAAAGGCACTTTTACCAAACACAACTACTGCAAGACCTCTGATCCCTACTTGTCCTCTTCGGCAGAGGTTTCATCATCTGCCTCGTAATCTCCTTTCTCTCCCAGCCATTCTTCAACAAGTTCTTCCTTTTCATAGTCCACAATTCCCAACCATGCTTTAGTAAGCATGAGGGGTCTGACCGCATTCGCCTCAAGACGATTTCACATGATTACCAAGTGAAGAACGCATAGAAGGTTTTGGGGATGAACAAAGTGTAGACAATAGGGTGAGCAAGATAGAATGTGTTCAGTGTAATAGTTGTTGACAATAATAATTGCAATGATTGTTCTACTAGACATCGACGGTGATAACATGGAATATATACAGACTTCAAAGTCTTGTACAGCCATCAGAATTCCCTAAACATTCCGTACCAGCTATCGTTCCAAATGCCAACACCATCATTCCAAATACCAACAACCTCATACCAAATACCAATACCATCATTCCGAATACTAACAATCATTCCGAATACCAACCATCATTCCAGCAACATACTTTTAATGCATTCCCGACATTCCTGACAACACCAAGACATAAATACATATAGAGTAATCGAGGATGATCGTGCATAGTCGAGTATCACCCGGCAATACTCTTGCTCGAGAGACCCCTATGCTCGCCGGTGCTCGGACATGTGCGAGCATACACGAGTTTGATCGAGCAATACCCTCGGGCGAGAGACCCATATGCCCACTGGTGCTCGAACATGATCAAGCATACACGAGTATGACCGAGCACTACCATTGCTCGAGAGACCGCTATACTCGAAGATGATCGAGCATACACGAGTATCATCGATTAATACCCTTGCTCGAGAGACCCCTACGCTGGCGGGTGCTCGATGATCAAGCATACACGAGAATGATCGAGCACTACCATTGCTCGAGAGACCGCTATACTCGAAGATGATCGAGCATACAGGAGTATCATCCATCGATACCCTTGCTCGAGAGACCCATATGCTGGCGGGTGCTCGATGATTAAGCATACACGAGTATGATTGAGCACTACCCTTGCTCGAGAGACCGCTATACTCGAAGATGATCGATCAATACCCTTTCTTGAGAGACCCCTACCCTGGTCGGTGCTCGAACATGATCAAGCATACACGAGTATGACCGAACACTACAATTGCTCGCGAGATCGCTATACTCGAAGATGATCGAGCATACACGAGTATGATGGAGCAACACCCTTGCTCGAGAGACCCCTATGCTCGAACATGATTGAGCATACACGAGTATGATCGATAAATACCGTTGCTCGAGAGACCCCTACGCTGGCGGGCGCTCGAACATGATCAAGCATACACGAGAATGATCGAGCAATACCCTTCCTCGAGAGACCGCTATACGCGAAGATGATCGAGCATACACGAGAATCATCGATTAATACCCTTGCTCGAGAGACCCCTACGCTGGCGGGCGCTCGAACATGATCAAGCATACACGAGAATGATCGAGCAATACCCTTGCTCGAGAGACCGCTATACGCGAAGATGATCGAGCATACACGAGAATCATCGATTAATACCCTTGCTCGAGAGACCCCTACGCTAGCGGGTGCTCGAACATGATCAAGCATACACGAGAATCATCGATTAACACCCTTGCTCGAGAGACCCCTATGCTCACCGGTGCTCGAGCATGATCTGATCGTGCCCATCACTAGCTGTGATTAAGACGCTTTGTCCCAACCTGTTGATATTTGATAACGTGGATCCTGATAACTTTGCCCATGTCCTGGAAGACTTGCAACATCCTACTAATTACCTTGAGCAATACCCCTTCCGGCAACCAAACTACTTCACCCCCCTTCCCCCATCCCTCACTACCAACTAACCCCCACAGAATCCATTGGTTTTCTTCCGATAAAAGATTAAAGGTTGTAATGCCTTCGATGTTGCACGAGTGTCCTGGAGTGTGGCTCGGTCAAATTATCTTGAACAACTGCTGTGATGGGCTGATTCCACGAGTTTGGCGTGATACGATGCGGATAGCCCATTCTCCCAGTTTGTTGCCAATTGCTCCTTGTTCAAATAATCAAGTCTAGCTAACCAGGTTTACTAGAATATGATAATTTCATTGGCGAATATAGAGGTAGAGCGAAGGAGGCAGATTTGACCTTCTTACCTCGTGTAGGGCCCGATAGGGCAACGACAGAATTCCCCTCTGTTGTACTAGAGTCAGGCTGGAGTGAGTCTGCTGAACAACTGCAACAAGATGCCAGACTCTGGCAAGAAGGGTCGGGGCGAGAAGTGCGAGTCGTTCTACTAGTCAAATTTTATCGGCCCAACCATCAGCAACAGATACGGGGTGTTTTGTCTATAAACCGGGCTCGCCCGGGTGGACCCCCCATCCAAGTTGAACCATATGCAAGTCTCTTTTATATCCTCAATACAACTTATTTCTTTACTAATGTGTCAATTGTGGGTGTAGGACATCTTTCCTGCCCCTGAGGATCCCCAACAAAACCCCTCCATCTCGCTAGATGAGTTCTATGCAGGAGATTGTCCTCCTACAATGGACCCAGCGATTCGCGTTCCGCTTGACCTTGCAAGGCTTCGTGTTGTGGCAGCTGAGGAGATCAGAAACCGAGGCAGTATGCCCGCCGAGTAAAATTATGTGCAGCGGATATGGATATGAAAATATCATTGGAGAGGGACAAAGAGGTTTGTTGAAGGACTAATTCCCTAAAAACGAGGGTTAGGAATCTACATAGTTATAGACATAATCCCAAAATAACGAAGAACAATACAACATAATGAAATAACTAACATGCCCGAAACTCATTCAAACTTCACACAAATTTCCACCACAATCCACAACATCCCATGCCATGCCCAAACATCGCCGAAGACAATTTCCCACAATCCTATCCCCCGGACAACCTAAATCCTATCCCCTAACACCTCACAGCTACTCCCTCTAGCCCCCCTGCGAGACACATCTCATTGCCGACTAATCTCCTTGTTGAAGGGACTTCGGAGGCAGGGGGTGTTGCATAGGTACTGTCAAGGGAAAAATCTGATTTTGCATTTTTAGTCACGTGGTAGTTAGTTTGCTTGAACCGAATCATTATTTGTGAAGGAACTTTGTTTAGCTAGAAATTGGGGGGATTACGTGGCCTATGTACATAGACTGGGGACGCGTCATCGTTTGTTTGCTAGTTTGTTTGTTAGCTTACGTGGCCTATGAGGACAGGCCTATATAAGGGGCTTATCCCCACACCTCCCTTAGAAAAAAACAAGGAACGAAAAAGACGAAGAACGAGAAGAGACGACGAGGGAATTTGGCATTGAGGAAGACTACGGGAAAATTGTATTTAGAGGAATTCAGCATAGATAGTTGGACAACTGGGATCAGTTGGACTTTCTTTGGCTTGGATTGATTTCTCTTTTCGGGTTTGATTGTGGTTTTCGGGCTTGTCATTAGGAGATTAGTTTCTACAGAATTGATTGATGCTTGGCTGTTTTCTTTTACATTGAGCGAACCTGTTTACCGTGGGCATTTTTGTTTGGTTGTTGTTAGTGATCGAGAAGCCAGACCTGACCGATCAGTTTGTTCTCATTTGGTGCTCTGAACCTGACCCGTCGAGAAAAGTGTTTTTCAGTACCACCTTCAGGAGAGGGCACCGATGCCATTGTTGAAAACTATTAATGTGAGCGATCCGTTTGTTTGATTCCGTCATCCTGTGCTATTAGGGGACTATACCGGAAAGGGAAATGGCTCCAAGTTCTTTACCAAACTCCTCAGAAGCCACCAAAATGTAAATTCCTTTTGTAGCCTGTGACTTATGTTGTACTCATTTCTCTCTCACTCCCCGATCTGTGATTCTTCTTTGGTGATAGCCTTTACGCAAAAAAAACCTGAAATTGGGGAACAAACACAGGGATGAAGAAGAATGAGTTGTAGCTTTGGTGAATACTGTATGAACGCCATGACATTGCTGGTGTTGTATATTGCTAGAGGCCAGGGCGGGGAAGGTAGAATGGAAATGTTTGTGGTTCTTGTCCTTATATTTGGTTTAATTGACGACAGACGGTAACTATAGGGGAGGCCGGCTTGGAGTACTAAAAACACCTTGGGCGCCAAATCTGTGCTAGGTATAGGCTCTGCGTACGCCCGTGAGGGTGGAAGCGGGTAGGCAGCTACTATTTCAGGATCAAGAAGCATTGGTGAGGGAGGAAGCTGAGGGGGTGGTGGGATCCAGTGGGTTATTCTAGAGGCGAGGTCTGCTGAATCCGCAGATATGTTGGTTTGATTTCGATACTTTTGTGACGATGGCTGCCGCTGTCGGTCTCGATGGAACGCTTGAGGCGGGCACTCGGGTGCACAACATTTCGCGGCAAGGCTGGCCACAACAGCAGAAAGGCGCTGGACGTAGCTCGAAGCCACATAGTCCGGAGAGCTCAAGTTGTCATTAGCCTATTTTTGTTTCTCTTCTTCCTCGTCGTCATCGGCAATGGCGGTGGCTTCGATGTGATCTTGTCTTGATTCATGCGCTCAATGACTGTTAGAAAAGCGTCTAGGATTTGCCGGATCGCCACCTCCTCACCTATGAAAAATCAGCCATGGTCGGGTTCTAGAGTGTCGTTGGGAATTACGACTGGAAGTACGTTTAGCAGGGGCCGCAAGTCCTGGGCTCATGCTAGAGGGTTAGTTTCATTTCTAAAAGAAAAGGAGGTACTGAAAAGGGGCAAACTGGCTGTCGGTTGGGAATATCTTCGTTGCATGGTGGGAGCGGAGTGGGGATGTTATCCTAGTAGGATGGGTGGTAAGAGGGAGGGAAGTAAAATGTGAGCGGAACTACAGCTGAAATGTTGTTCGAAGGTTGTTGTGGGGCTTGGTGTGCTTGAGCCGGGGGTGCTGGAATTTGTTGTGGATGGCAAACAAAAGGTGAAAAGGAAGCTAGCTCAAGTTGTTAGACTTGACGGAAAAGAGAAAAGAAAAAGAAAGAAAATAAAATAAAGAACAAAGGTAAGCTTTGTTCACGGTAATTGAATGGAGAGAAAAAATGAATGAGCGGATCGTTATTATTCTTAACAACGCAGAAGCCTCCTACTCATATCCCCCATTTGTACTATACTATACTTCTCAGCTCTAATGCTAACTATGACATGAGAATAAGAAGACGTCAAGGGAAGATAAAAACTAGCAATTGCGGTGTCATAACATCCTGTAAATAGAGCAGAGTACACGGATGATCGGAACCTCGGGTAATGGTACCGTCGTTCCGTTGAGTGTTATGCCTAGCTACTGTCACACGTGTCGTGGGACACAATGTATTGCGAAGACTTTCGCAAGCGTATCGTATTGTTTCCGCGTGTTTGTTTGTACTCATTATCGGTAGTATTTTAGTATATAAAGGGGCTCAGAAACCCCTTGTGGAGGGAGAGAGAAGAGAGAGAGTGGGACATAATCATAGGTAGAACAGGAGAATTACCTGGATCGAGAATTGAGAATAGTTCTAGCCAAGTTCTATGGTTGATCACAGGCTTTTGCACTTCCTTCCTTTTCTTTTAAGTTCACTTCCCTTTCTCACTTTACCAACTTGTTAAGGAGATAAATCCATTGTCTCAACTTCCTACAACACTGGACACAAATTGTGGACATCTCGGTAAGTTGGTATACCCCTGGTTCCTGAGGAAGGATATCATCTGTTGTCAGTAGCGCAGCATACAGCAACACGAGACACTGCGGACCCCTGATTCCTCCAGTGCCAAATCCCACGAAAGAACCCTGATCACCGAACTCACCCTCACACTGCCGCACTTATCGTCTGTTCCTTAATGGTTCCCATATTACCGAGCCTAAACTAACGCCCGATGATAGAATGGAAAATTGACGCAAAAATCAACAAGTGCGTCCACCTCGGCTATGATATATAGTCTTTGCCTAGGGTGTCCTCCTGCAACCTTCTGCCGACCCCGCGACTTACCTACAACATTAAGACATCACCAACGACTCACATTGAGCTCTCTCTCTCACTCCACTTGTCTCAAGCAACTTAATATTTGGTTGTATGATTATGTCTTCTAAAATATTTGGAGAAGTTCTGGATGCGATTTAAAAGCATAGTCCCGACCTGCTGATCTTTGTTAACGTGGATCCTGATGACTTTGCCCAGGTCCTGAAGGGCTTATGATATCTTACCAATTACCTTGAGGGACATTCCTTTCAGTGGCCCAACTACTTCACCCTTTTCCATTATTCTTCATTACTAATTAACCCCCACAGAATGCATTGGATTGCTTCCGATATGATATTAAAGGTTGTAATGCCTTCAAAGTTGGATGAGTGTGCTGCAGTGTGGCTTAATGAAATGATCATGAAAGCTAGGATGCGAGGAATTATTCCACAATTTTGGGCTGAAACGATGCACATAAGCCCTTCTCCGGGGTTGTTGCTAATTGCTCCGTGTTCAAATACTGAAGTCTAGCTAATCAGATTTACTAGAATATAATAGTTTCGTTCGTGACTATTCAGCTTCGGTGAGGGTGGCAGATTTGACCTTAGTACCTCTTGTAGGTACTGAGAAACAAAAAACGGGTCGATCCGTTTCAGAGCACCAAATGAGAAACAGAAAACGGTACGGTAGGTAGATCGAGGTGGTTTACTTCTACCAAAAGCGTATATAAATCGGGGTCGTAAGTCGGTAAGGGAGCACAAGCACTACTGGGTGTGGACAATCACCGCACGCACAGCTAGTAGTCGGATGATCTCCAGAAAAATAATTCCGCCACTGGAATCACAATCGAAAAAGAAACAAATAGAAATTCGTGAAAAGGAGAAAAAACTTATATTCGCAACTATCGTGTCACCGTGTAACCTTTCGTCCGTCTTCCAGCCTTGCTATGAACAAAAAAAGAAAAAAGGAAGGATGACTGCCACCTCTCAACCTAAGCACAAACCCCTGTCTGCCAAGCCAACTAGTGACCCCCCCTAACCCCAATCGCGTAAAACTAGCTCAAGCTAAAAATAAAAACTATCTATGAAACATAAAAATTTAACAACTGCATTTCCACCTCCACAGTACTGAGAAACAAAAAAAGGTGATATCCGTTCCGAGACACCACGGAGAAACGAAAACCGGGGTCGATCCGCTTCAAGACACCTATAGGAATTGGAACGGACAGCGAAGGAAAAACACTTGCAGGGCAGTCGAGCAGAGGGGAAGAAGGTCACTTCTCCAACAAACAGGCCGAAAAAAAAAGGGGAATCGTAAAGGCAAGGCAGAACAAACACTACTAGAAGGGGCAATCGCCGCACACACGACTAGAGGTCAAATTTATTCGTCCGAAGTGAAAATATAATTCCGTCACTGGAATTGCTATCGAAGAAAAGAAAGAAAAGATTCGTAAAAAGAAAAATAAACCCGTGTTCCCGATCCCGATGTCCGTCCGTTGACCGCTGTTCCTCTCGTCTGTCTCCCTGTTCCGCGTTTTCCCTTGCTCTTGTTCCGCGTTGTTTTTCTTTCGTTCCCTCCTGATGCTTGCCCCGCCTTACTACCAATTCCCTTGCCAAGCCATGAACCGAGCTAACTAGCAAACATCAACCGAGGTAACTAGCAAACAAACATTTCCCCTCTTCCACTAATGTCCAACCCCTGACCCTTATATCAACTAGCCTATCTGATCAAAACAAAACACAATTTCTAGCTAAAACCTTGCAGACCATTTTCCTTCCCCACAGTACCGACAGGGCAAAGGAAGCAGAATTCCCCTCTGTTGTACTAGTGTTAGGCCGGGGTGAGTTTGCTGTACAACTGCGATGAGATGCCAGACTTTGGTAAGTAGGGTCAGGGTGAGAATTGCAAATCATTCAACAAGTCAAATTTCGTCACCCCGAAGTGCAGTATTCAGTGTAAGAATGGGGTCGCAGTAACAATTCTTGACTCCATGAGAGAGCCTAGTATGAATTTTCCTTCTTTCTGTAGGTAACAACCTTATGAATAATACTTCAACAAAGAAACATGTTTGAAGTATTCAACACCCCTCAAGTAAGTGCTGTACAAACAAAGCTAATTTGAAACTTAGTTAAACACTGGTGATAGGAATATTTTCAGTTAGAAAATGGTATATTAGTGTATTCATTGACCCTTGCTATTATAAGAAGAGTTGGTATTATATATGGGGCACAATAGGATCTTCAAGATAGCAATTAGTGGATGTATGATTCAGTAGGCTTTTCCCTTCACATTCAGATGCCACTGCTAATACTTGTCAAACTCTATCAGGTGCTAATGGTTCTTGGTTGTGCCACTAATAAATAGTTGAGTAAGGAAATCTCATTGGCAACCTTATAAGGACTTTATCTCTTGGAAAAAGTACAATTTGTGCTTGGAAACATATTATATACTTTTAACTTGTTCTTTACTGGGTTAGGCTTTAGTTTCTGGTAACTGAGGAACAAGGTAGGTCTTGATGTAGGTCAGATCACTTTTATTCATGAATAATGAGCTTTTTGTTGAGCTTGTTTATTGCAAAGTTATGGGTCATAACTAAAATTTATATACTAAGGTTTCTAGCTACTTCCTTACTTGCCTATTCATATTCCTAATATTCATACTAGCAAAAATTATATCTTGTGCCTGGTACATCTAGTATGTCTGATACACATAATGCCTATAATTATAGCTGTAAACCAGGGGCTGACATCAAAGTAATATTGTATCCTGATATTGAATGTTGTATCTGCTGCATCTTCATGGAATCTAAACATGGATCCCTATGCCAGGTGCACCCAGATAACCTCTAATGTACATCAGCAAAAAAAAAACCCACATCTGATGTATAGGTGTCGCGTCCTGATGCATGCCGCATTTCTCATGCACCCGGTGCACCTGGTGCATCCTGAGTTCCATTGTAACCCCCTCTTGCACCCTATGCGTCATGATGTGTGTTGCAATACAACATTGCACCTGGTGCATCCTGTGTCACATAGCAATGTTTTGCGGCGTCAGGACACTACCTGAGATTAGGTTGACATCCTCATGACCCCTGGACATCTGCATCTCTGTCGCACCTTCTTCCCCATATCCTGACGTCTGGCTATGGCTGCTGCCTCATGGGAGTACCACTGGGCATGGCCACACAGGGCCGGCCTTTGTCACATTCCTTCTGTCTCTCATTGTGATGCCATAACTCCATCCTAACATTGACCACAGATGCCTTCCATCCCCAGATGTCCCCATCCCTGCCCTGAACCCTCCCAGCATCCTGACACATCACCGTTGTCGGTTCCTCACTGTGAGGCCACAGGGTATTGTGGTGATTTGTCACAATCTGTCTGGTTTCTTCACTGTGTCCTAGCGATGTCGGGACCCACGATGTCCCACAGCATCATTGCAACATCGGGAGCAACAACGTTTCACTGCATGGTGTCATCAGGGTCCTAATCTCAAGGACTGACCAATCCCACACCCTAATTTTCTATATCATGTACTTTTAGTTGTATCTATTATTTAGTTTCTATTAATTAGTTTCTACATAGAGGTTTCTATATACAGGTTGCAATGAAAGATGCTATAATATTCTCCGTGCCATTCAACCATCCTCGATGCAGAATAAATTTACTTGCCCAAGCCAACAGTTGTCGCCCAACTGTCTGATCTGATGACCCCTCAATAAATCTGGTTAAATGTCTTTAAATCAATATGGCTGTTGACAAGCCATCACTGGTCTGTCTCCGAGATGAGGTGCGCCAGGCCTAGGATTATCCCTATATCTACTATAGTAAACTCTTGTGCATTTTCCTTTAGCTGTACCGTGACAAGGCCATGGATATCGGATACGCGTCCCGAGTTAACCGCGTTCAATATTTGGACACATTCAAGCCTGCAAACTGTGTCCTCGTGTGTGTAGTCTCTGATTTTGAAGAGCACCAGGAGCTTTCCAGGGAGACAGCCCGGGAGCACACCATACATGTGCTCGCCACCTGTCTGTACCCAAACCCAATCATTGCAACTCGCCTGGTTCCTGAAGAGTCAGGTACCAGTGGAGCGTGCCCTGTGGATGTCATAAATGTCAGTTTCCTGGAACGCTAGAATGGGGATTTCAAGTTGCGTTAGTAGTTCAACTGGAAGGAATCGAAGTATGGCAGGATCTTCAGGAAGGTGGCATTGGGTAGGCAGGCTATTGCGGCTATATCGAATCAATTCCTGCCAGATGCTCTCCGGTGAGATACCCAAGACCTTGCAAAAATCTATCACATCGGAAACATCATCACGATGCCCCTTCAGGATCCTACGATTGGTGACTGGCACAGATATGGAATTCATTTTATCCAAATGTTCCATGACATCAGCAGGGAGATCAGCCCCGTGATGTCGAAGGGAATCCAGGTTCAAAAGTCTCATTCAGATCGCATGCTGGTGACCATAACTGTGCAGGATCTGTCTTGCAGCATCATTTTTATTCGAACGGCGCCACCCCTCCTTGATTTGTTCCTTATGCGCAAGCTCGCCAAACTCTGTAGAATACATCTGAATGTTGCCAAACTGGTATATGTGACCCTCAAAATGACTTAGTAGATGCATCTTAATGAAGTTGAAATGAGATTCCATATGGATTAGTTCCATACGTTGGTCGATCACTTCTTCATGATCCTGCTCCTGTACCCGACACCAGTTGGATTTCGCAATGCATTAGTTTACCCATGTTCTCTGATGTCGTAGCTCCCTTCGCTGCTCGTCAACCTTTGCCTGTGTCCTCTTCGATATTCGAAACTCCAAGAAGATATCTTTCGTATCATGAAACCGATTCAGATATTGTTCCATATAATACAAGGACTCAGGTGTATGGCTTCTATATTGGGCCATCAAAGTGAAATCGAGCAATGACCTGATGCAGGCGAGCACGCATTTGAATGGTAATACTTGCGTACTCTCAGGCTGCCTCAATGCCACAGCGAGAACTCCAAAAAGACAATACCCCAGGTTCCTCATCTCCTTTCCTTGCCACTGTGTAACCTCACAGTATGCTTTTTTGGGTGCAAAGAATCCCAGGTATGGTGGTAAAGCCTTCCAGGCATCATCAAAAGCCTGCAGTCGTGCATGTTTCTTGAGGAATCCCTGAACCCAGTCCATCATGTGCTTGAATAGTCCCAAATAAACTGTATGGAGAAAATCTGACTTGTGCAGATCAGGTGCTGAAACCTATTGAAGCCCATGAAAAACATTCCATCCCATCTTGATACCAAGTGCATCAAACGTGGCATTCATGTCTCCTGACCCAGAGTCTATTGACCAATGCTTATTTTCTTGTTCGAGACATTCATATGTGGCATAATCTCGCATCTAATACATCTCCTGTGCATCAGTTCCTAATGCATCAGGAGGCACCTCACATTTCGGACAGGCGTTAGATTTTACTCCGTGTAGTGCAACATTTTCCATATGGTCCGCAACCCATGGGGACAAGATAGGGAAGCACCGCCGGACCTTCCCGTCCTGCACAGTCAATTGAGACACCGTCAAGTGCCGCATCTTGCATGGGTGACAGTATGAGTTCAAATACGCCTTGTAGTGTGTCAGCATTGATTTGTCTCTGCAGGTTGTCTGCTGAAGAGGACTGTGGGAACTTGGGCAGGACGGGCAATAGTGCAAGAAGGAGAACCACCATTGATCCAGGTCTGTTACGCCTAGTCGATAGGAGATTTCCGGTCATAATATAGACAGGCCACGCTTTCTTGTCACCAGAGAAGTTGGTAAGATGCATCTGATCAGACATTCCAATTATTGGAACCAGAGTTGCACTACGTGGAAGTGTATCCTATAAACGGTTAGCCAGTGCCCTGATGAAGGAGGTTGCAAAGCAGGGTGTACAGTACTTGGACGTCCCACCACCAGTCCGCCATATGCATTTCGGCATATATTCTATGTCCATTCTGGTCATATTCATGCAGCGTGCATAGACCAAGTCATCCCTGTATGCTATCTGCCAAAGAAGGTATCTGACACAGTCAAGGACATTCCGATAGAAGAAATGCTGTGTTCTCTTGCCATCATCAACTTCACCTTCGAACCATTGTAGATAAGCACTGTAGGGGTCCAATGATCGGAGATGATTCTCCAGCGTGTGCATTGAACTATAGCTGACTGAAGCAGAACTACCCAGACCGCTGGAAAAGAATTCATTGATTCGAGACTTCGAGACCTTGCTCTGAATGAACCAAGATGCAAGTTTGAAATCGTGAGCATTGGCAAACGGGGCCCATGGATCCTGGCACAGAGTACAGTGTTTATCCTCAAACCTGCTCACATCTCCAATCGCTTCCCTGGTGCCTGGGTAATGCGCTTGTCTGTCGGCCATCACTGAGGTATTGTGGTTGAGTACTTCAGCATCAGACTCATGTGAGATGTCATCATTCAATGTGTCAGCATCGCATCCAGCAGGGTCCGGATTAGATTCATAGTCTGAATCGGCTTCGTTCTCGTAATTTACCTCTGGGTTGAGGAATAGGTCTGTTTCTGTTTCAATAATAGGACTCACGGAAGGTGCATGTTGTATGGTAGAGGCAAGTATGATGTCCAGATTTGCATGCGCAGTTCGTAGGTGTTTCCCATATGCACCTGCCTGCCTGTATCTTCGGCGACAAAATGGACATTTGACAGCCATGGTGAAAGTCTAGCTAGTCAATCTTGGGCATCCTCTATATATTCTGAGGTACAGGAGTACTGTATAGTATTGATCTTGACACATGTCAGTGGAACACTGTGTCAAGGGGTTTGCACACAGTGAACTGTAACTAGTATCCAAACAGGCTTAGCACTTGTAGCTTGATGCCTTGTATCACCCCATGTTATCAGATCACCTCATCCTCTCTGTTGTAACACAAGCTACTTCCCCTTCATGGACCATCATGCAACGTCACTTCATATCATGACACTTGTGCAAATTAGAAGCTTATTTCATGAATATTAGTTACACATCACTGTAGGCTTATGAATGTTGTTCCTTGCTACATTATCAATTGTTCTCATATTATCTTTTTTATTCTGATCTACCACAAATCCACATATCCACATATCTGTACAGCCACATGCCCTCCGGGGTAATCCAAGACAACAGAGGCCAGATACATCCCATCATACAAATAAGGTAAGTTAATTTCTCAGAAATGATTCAGAATCGGAACCCTCATTCTGGAGATCAGGAAGAGCAGTGCCATTCACGCAATCATGCTTCCGCTTGCGCATCTGCCCCCTACTAGCACCTGCCTCTGTCTGACTCCCGAAAACATGCCGCAGTAGGGACCCATGCATAGTTGAAACCAAGCAGAGTCAGGAACCAGTCCAGAGCCTTATAAAGTGGATTAGCTCGTGACCAGGGATGCCTGCCATTGAACCTGCAGGAAAGTGAAAGCACCATTCCAAATTGAATATGCAAAACCCGGCCCCTTCAAACTGTCCCAATGGCGCACTCATTGTCCAGTCAAGGTCACCCTGGTCCAGGTGCAGCTCCATTATGACGTTGATGAGGCATGCACATAGGGAAAAGCACTTGTTGTCATAATTGGTCCAGAGATTCCAGAAGTGATGGGGTAATAGCTCAATACTGGACTGCATTGTGTCACGTTGTAGCCTGTCAATAGCCCCAAGAAGCAACCGCTTAAACTGTGTGATATTCTGGAATGAGGCAAGGAGCGCTTGTAGGGCTCCATGTGTATTTGAACCGACGTCATTGGTATCCTTATTCAAAATGGGTCCTAGGTCCTCATGTCCCTGTTGCACCCAAATGCCCCAATGGAACACCACACAGCACGAGTTCAGATAGGCATAGTGTCGTGGATTTTGCAGGAGCCAATCTTGAGTATGATTTTACCTTATGCTGCATGGAAGCCTCGGAGGCTGAATCTCACAGTATTTAGTAATGTTGTCTGTAGCCTGCTTCACAATCCTTGCCCCAACCTCCTCATCGTAGATAATGGAGGCTGGATTGGGAAATACAACAAGAAGGTGGTGATAGTTGCGATTGAGGGCCACATACAGCTCGCGGGCACCAATGTTGACTTGCTGATATGAGGCGCCAAGCGCATCGCATTGGTCCAGGAATAGCGCTTGCAGGCCGGCCAAGTGTGGATGGGAATTGTGTGTCTCGATATCTATATTGAGGAACACTTCAATAATATTTTCTAAGAATGTGTTATTTGAGTGTTCCATGACATGTACTACATGACTGCTATTGCATACCTTGCTTGTGCTGAATAACACGAAACACCTTCTCACCCCTCTCCTTTGCCTCCTCACAGGCCGCCTGGTCCTCCCAGGTCAGGGACATTCCCTTATCAAACCAGCCTTCCATTTCACTATCGGTCCTTGGCCTGAGCCTTGGTTGCTTGCCCTTGGGCTAAGAGAGCTTCATAGAGGCAGACCCCCCATCGACATGGGACTTCACAGTAGGATAAAGCGTAGTATCAATTGTTACCAGCTCCTTGCTCCCAGGCCTTTGTCTTATACTGGTGGGTGTTTGGTGGTAGGGGGGACGCATACGGTTTGCCAGTGTACCATTATTGGTACGATGCCAGGGGAGTTGAGAAAGATGTAGCATGATATGCTGCATTTAGAATCATGGAGCACAAGGTAGTCTGTTGAGAATAAGGTCAGTTTTAGTATCGTGAGTATCTGCACAGAGGAGAGGCTCCACAAACAGATATAAACCAATTGGAATACCAATTCTCACAACCAGAGGAGTCTCGCACCACGGTCCCAAAGGTATACCAGCTGTGAAGCCCTATATGGAGAGATGTACACTGGTTTGTAACTTTCTCCCTCCGTCACCCATGAGTGGTTGGTCAGAAATAAGGTTCACAGAGGTTATCCCAAGAGTCTGGTGCATATAGAAATTGGAACGACTTGATGGAATGGTTTGGCGGTGGGAGGACGTAGCTGGAGTGGCAAGACCCATAGAAGAGAATATGGAGGTACACAGTAGAAGGTGCGAGGATTGGGGTACAAGTACCGATGTCGTGACCGTGATGCCATGGGATGTCATGCTGTCGTGACCGTGATGCCATAGGATATTGTGCTGTCGCAACCATGACGCTATGGGACGTCATGCGGTAGTGACGCTACGAGGCATTGGTAATGTAGAAATATGTTACTGCTGCCTTTTGGTATCGTGTCAATACTTCGGTGAAGATGAGAAGTTTATATAGTTTTCTCATGTTGTATATGACACGTCAAGTCTAATACACAGGGCTCTGGGGGGGTTGTAGGATCACGGACTATCACTCGTTATTGAAGCAAAAGGTTTTCCTGCAAAATGGCATTTTCAGAGTGTTCAACATTATGTTCATAATAATTTAAGCATTCTCAACTATGATTGGACTCAAGACTCTTGCATGAAAAAATTAGACGAAATGAGTGTGTTGTTAGGTTGGGTGGCTTAATAAAATCTAGCCATGAACGGTATTGTTTACCGACACTATTGGTACTACAGTATTCTCGCGTTTCCTAACTAGCACTAGAAGTGTCTGAAATCGTCTCCTGGCATTGTGTCAACACAGTTTGAACACCCAAGAGGCTGAATTCAAGCAATATAACCTACTCATACATGGATGTTAGTGATGAGACGGACAGAGGTTGTAGCCTGGCCATTTCTGACCAACTTCAAACCCTGGTCCATCTCATCACTAACCTCAATACCCTTGTAGATAATCAACATAGCATGAGCTGACTCTAGGTCAGTTAACGATAGACAATACAAGATCTGCCAAATCAGGAAAACACCAGACGCCAAAGTAAGGGGGCATGGAGCTATCACTATTATGACATACCAGGCACTCGAGATCAAAATGGCTAGCAATATGAGACGCCAAAGCAAGGGCATCCCATGGTATCTTTACTATCATATAGAGGCACTCAACATCACAAAAGATCCCGAATTAGTTAGCAAATTTTTAAACTTTTTTTTTTAGACTAAGAGATAAAGCTCCCTATCTAAAAACTACATAACAAAAAGTTACGGAGCAAAAAAAAAGAAATGCTACAAAGAAAAAGCTACAAAAGGATTATTTATGGGGACCCCAGCATCTTGTTCCTCACAGGGGCACAGGGGGGGTCTCCAGGGCTGGAGGAATTGGGTCAGGGGTAGGGGGGCGAGAGGCAGCATGTGGTGGGGCCCGGCACCATTGGGGGCTCGATGCAAACAGGGGGCACAGCACACAGGGGGGGGCATTGGGGTCCGGACAACTGGTGGAGTCGAGGAGGAGGGAGCAGGGGGAGAGGTGGCGACAGCGCTGGGAGTCATAAGGAACTCAGCCATCTAAGGCTATTGTCAGACAAGATCAAGCAACCTTTTGTACTTATCGTGCTCCGACAGGCCAGGAGGCTCGCCGGCAGCAATGGGGGGGAGTCCGGGCTCAAGGTACCCAGTTCCTCACCCATTTCTTCATCCTCATCCTATGTGTTTGTGATTAGCTAAGATGGTAACTAAAACATGGTTAGGGTTAGAAACTTGTGTCTTCGATCACAATGTCGTGTTCGTCAAATTCTTGCCCCTCCTTCTCCTCCTCCTCCTCCTTGTCCACCTTCTCCACCTCCTCTTCCTCCTCCTCCACCTCCTCCACCTCCTGCTCCTCCACCTCCACCTCCTCCACCTCCTCCTCTTGCATGGCCTCCCCAATATCTCCTGCCCACCCACAGCGATCCCAGACCTTGCAGTTGAAGAAGGGATATCTGCCATGGGCTGGCATGGGGGTCTGGTCACGATGCTCTCCCTCACTGAGGCGTGGCTCCAGGACCATCAGGTCCAATGGGTGTTTGCCATCGTTGGCAAGGAGCCATGCCAGGATGTGCTCATATTCCCGAAGAAAGATGAGTTCCTGGAGTTGGAGAGGATCGGAGGGTACCTGACTAAGTAACCAGGTGCCCTCACCAGTCGCCCTGAGAAGATATCGGGGGCATTAGATTGCCCCCTCCACATGGTGCCACTTGACTACCCTGAGCACACTTTCGATACTTGGTGATGCCATGACTCTTCAAGCGATTCCCTGGTTGCAGTCCTTGGCACACCAGGGGTAGCCAAGGAATGGGTGCCCAGTTTCTCGGGTACCTGACCGACAAACGATAGGGATCCTTATTGCCCATGGGCAATAAGGGGAGGCCCAATCCCATTGAGCCACTGACAATATGTGTTAGCATGAGGATAGCATATAATATATGGGAGGGGGCAACACTTACTCGGAGGTCCCTTGACCTCACAAACAACCTTCTTTCCCTCCACCAGAAGATGCCCGTTCGACGTCCTCAGATTCTTGGCTGTGTCACGGACCAAGAGCCACAGGTGGCGCTCCACTTCCCTGATGTCATCGGCCCAGTGCATGTCTTTAACAAGTGTAAACTGGGCCGCGACTGGGGGAAGGGAGCGAGCATACCCAATGACTGAATCCAATTCAGATCGGGTCAGGCAGTGGAGGTCCAGGGAGCGACCAGTCAAGTGCGACTTGACATAGTCGCGCCAGGCACTGTACACAACAGTGATCTGGTGTGGGTGCCTGAACCCACACCAGCTTTTGGCATATGCTATGTCACCATAGCGTCCCCTATGAGTATTAGTTTAAATGTTTCTCACAGATGAGGGTAGGTTGGGTTTCACTTACAAGGAATCCTCCACCGCCGGCTCAAAGGGTAGCCTCTCCAAGGAAGTCAACTGGCCCGGACTGTTCACAACCATACACACCAGTGCTCTCCATTTCACACTCCACCCATGCTGCTCGACAGGCTCGGCAGTGGGACACATGAGAAAAAAAAGGAAAGGTTAGTAATTATCACATGATAAAACTTGGATGGACTCTGCTTACTTCCCCATCCGGACTTCACTTCCCCGAGGTTGAACCGCAGGAAGGACGGGGGCAGCAGGAATGACAAAGACAACAGGACATCTAAGAGGAAAAGAAACATTAATATTGCTCACTCCAGACAGTTAATGGTATTGTGGGGTGTACTTACTTTCCCTTGTTCGCCGGTCGCCTGATCAATGTCCAAGGCGCCATTGGAGTTAGAGGAAGGGGAAAAAAAAAAAGAAAAAAAAAGAAAAAAAAAAGACAATTGCAGGTGGGGGGGGGGGAAGAGCCTCCTATTAAGAGATGGAAGGAAGAAGGGAAGGAGAGAAGGAGAGAAGGAGAGAAGGAGAGAAGGAGAGAAGGAGAGAAGGAGAGAAAGGGTCTTCTTCTTATCTTCCCCTGTGGTGGAGAGAAGAGAAGGAAAGGAGGAAAGGAGGGAAGAAGGGCTGGGTTTATATACCCTACATACATAGTGTGTGCACCTCAGGTGTGCACCTGATGTGTGCAGAGTATATAAGAAATGATGCGTATGCGTTTCCTAGTTTGTTTGTATACCCCATTGTACCCGCCAACAATGCTCGCACATCTGACGATGTCTGAGCATTGTTTGGGTGTACAATGGGGTGTACAAACAAACTAGGAAACCCATAAATGGGGGATAAGTATCTATTCTTCTGTATATATAATATATTTAAAAATCAATTGTAATATCTACGAAGTCTAAATTGTCACTCACTTTGGTAAAATAAGCTTTTAAGCCACACTAGTGATGTGACACCAAGGGGTCACTAGTGTGGCTTAAAAGCTTATTTCATGAAACTATATGAAGTACGACATCCACGGCGTCACAACAACCGTACGGTGAAAACCCCATTTTCTTTTTATATTGAAAAGATATTTCTATACCTATTATGGTATAGAAATATCCTTTGAATAAAAAAAGAAAATTGGCTTTTGGCCATACTGTTGTCATGATACCAAGAGGTGTCGATAACATATTTCTGTTTTATCGACACCTCTTGGCAGCATTGATGCACGACGTCCTTGGCATCACGACAACCATACGGTGAAAAGACAACTTTAATTTTTTTATTGAAAAGATATTTTTATACCTATTATGTTATAGAAATATCCTTTGAATAAAAAAAGAAAATCAACTTTTGGCCATACTGTTGTCGTGATACCAAGAGGTATCGATAACATATATTTCTGTTTTATTGACACCTCTTGGTAGCATCGATGCATGACGTCCCCCACATCACAACAACCATACGGCGAAAAGCCAACTTTATTTTTTTATTGAAAAGATATTTTTATACCTATTATGGTATAGAAATATCCTTTGAATAAAAAAAAGAAAGTCAGCTTTTGGCCATACTGTTGTCGTGATACCAAGAGATGTCAATATTTCTGTGTTATCGACACCACTTGGCAGCATCAATGCACGACATCCCCTGTATCATGACAACAGTACCGCGAAAACCCCAATTTCTTTTTATATTGAAAACATATTTGTATACCTATTATGGTATACAAATATCCTTGTAATAAAAAAAGAAAGTCGACTTTTGGCTGTACCGTGGTCGCGATACCAAGAGGTGTCGATAACATATGTCTGTGTTATCGATACCTCTTGGCAGCATCGATGCCTGACATCCCCGGCATCACGACAAATATACGGCGAAAACCCCATTTTCTTTTTATATAGAAAAGATATTTGTATACCTATTATGGTATACAAATATCCTTTGAATGAAAAAAGAAAATCGTCTTTTGGCATGTACCATTGTTGTGATACCAAGAGGTGTCAATAACATATGTCTGTGTTATCGATACCTCTTGGCAGCATCAATGCCCAACATCCCCTGCATCACAACAAATATATGGCGAAAACCCCATTTTCTTTTTATATTGAAAAGATATTTGTATACCTATTATGATATACAAATATCCTTTGAATAAAAAAAGAAAATTGACTTTTGGCGGTATTGTTGTCGTGATACGAAGAGGTGTCAATAACATATATTTCTGTATTACCAATACCTCTTGGCAGCATCGATGCACGACATCCCCGGCATCACAACTACTGTACGGCTAAAAGCCGATTTTCTTTTTTTATTCCAAAGATATTTCTATACCATAATAGTTATAGAAATATCTTTTCAATATAAAAAGAAAATGAACTTTTCGCTGCACTGTTGTCGCAACGCCCAGCACGTCGTGCTCCATATACAGTTTCATGAAATAAGCTTTTAAGCCACACTTGTGACCCCTTGGTGTCACATTACTAGTGCAGCTTAAAAGCTTATTTTACCAAAGTTAGTGACAAGTTAGACTTCGTAGATATTACAATTGATTTTTAAATATATTATATATACAGAAGAATAGATACTTATCCCCTATGTATGTATTTCCTGGTTTTTTTGTACACTGCATTGTATACCGAAACAATACTCAGACATTGTCAGATGTGCAAGCATTGTTTGCGGGTATAACGGGGTTTACAAAAAAACCAGGAAATGCATTCACATCGTTTCTTATATACCCTACACACATCAGGTGCACATGTGAGGTGTGCACCCTATGTATGTAGGGTATATAAACCCAGCCCTTCTTCCCTCCTTTCCTTCTTTCCTTCTCTTCTCTCCACCACAGGGGGAGATAAGAAGAAGACTCTTTCTCTCCTTCTCTCCTTCTCTCCTTCCCTCCCTCCCTCCTTCTCTACTTCCCTTCTTCCTTCCATCTCTTAACAGGAGTCTCTTCCCCCCCTCGGCCTGCAATTCTCTTTTTTCTTTCTTTTTTTTTTTCTTTTTTTTTTTCCTCTTCCTCTAACTCAGATGGCGCCTTGGACATTGATTAGGTGACCGGCGAACAAGGGAAAGTAAGTACACCCCACAACACCATTGAGTGTCTGGAGTGAGCAATATTAATGTTTCTTTTCCTCTTAGACAGCCTGCTGTCTCTGTCGTTCCTGCTGCCCCTGTCCTTCCTGCGGTTCGACGTTGGGGAAGTGAAATCAGAATGGGGAAGTAAGTAGAGTCTGTCTAAGTTTTATCATGTGATAATTACTAACCTTTCCTTTTTTTTCTTAGGTGTCCCACTGCCGAGCCTGTCGAGCAGCATGGGTGGAATGTGAAACGGAGAGCACTGGTGTGCACGGTTGCGAACAGCCTGAGCTAGTCGACTTCATCAGAGAGGCTACCCTTCAAGCCGGCAGTGGAGGATTCATTGTAAGTGAAACCCAACCTCCCCTCATTTGTGAGAAACATTTAAATTAATACTCATTGGGGATGCTATGGCGACATAGCATATGCCAAAAGCTAATATGGGTTCCCACACCCATGCCAGTTCACTGTTGCTTATAGTGCCTGGCATCACCATGTCAAGTCTGTTATGGGGTAGTCCAACTGTAAATAGGGCTGGTAGGACTAGGCCGTAAGCTTCTTGAAATAAGGTAAAGTAGGATAAAACGAAGATCATCAAGGTAGGCTCGTATTTCCCAAAGTGTTTTAAAAAGAATATGTGTAATAAGAGTTTTTTTGAGGGTAGGTTGGTGGATATATTAATAAGATCTCTTCTCCATTGCTTTTTTGTTTCTGATAGCTGGGAGTACCTCGATATTTATATTCTGTGTCTGGGTTATCGCGGGCTACAACCAACTCCCATACTATCTAAGTACCTCTGTCGAAAAACTCTTAAAATTCCTAAGTGCGAACACCTTTGACCCTGAGAATATTTGCCTTGCTTAGCTTTGATCTCTTCAAACTCCTATTGTTTCTGGGGGGTGTGAACATCTCGCACGACTCCTTAATCACTACCTTAAAGTATCTAACTTAGGGCTTTACGGTCCTGCCCGTCCTAACCTTATTACACCGTTCCAAAAGAAACGCACCGGTTCGTTTGTGCGTTTTCAAAAAATGGGATGGTACAACTCAAGGGTACTTTTTCAAAATAAAAATAAAAATAAAAAATAAAATAAAAAAAATAAAAATAAAATAATAAAAAATAAATAAATAAAAACTTTCCTTCTGTAAGCTCTGCTTCAGAACCCTCCCCCTCGATGACAATCCGTATACCTTTTTTCCCGGTTTCAATGGGCCGGAAATGTATCCTAATAAAGATGGTATGGGGACGTCGGGGGTACATCCCTGGCCCGCAGTAATGCCATAATGCCAGCTCAACGCAGGGCTGTGAAATCGGTGTTATTTACCGTGGAAGTCGTATTGTGGTATATGCAGCAGCGGCAGGCAGGCTGGCCTACGACAGGCATCCTATATACTCTCCCGTGGAAACCGCTGAGTACCCTTCACTGAGCCTCCTTAAACCAATTCAAAACTCGTTCGATAATGGAACATGTAATCGTCAATTTATAATACCGACTATTCATTACCCTGCTAAACCCTTCTTTGGAATCACTGGCTTATAGCACTCGGATACCGTGGCTACCCATCGGTATTCTCGGCTCGGAGAACGAAACTTTCTTCATCACGGGGTTCTCCCGGATGAGCTCTTAGCCATACTCTCCAAAAGCGATCTATTCGATAACCGAGCTAGGTCTCGTTTTTTGGGATATATAGGCTACCCGGAACACTACGTAGTTATACGTTGTGTTACCGGCGCGAGTAAGTAATTTCGACTAGTGAAATACAAAACTCCGTCTTGTTAACCATATCAACGGTAATCCCACCGTATGAGTTTAATTCAAGTATATCACCTCTCTAGCTTCTGATGGATGACCTCCTCA